>RJWJ010001829.1:0-116461 GCA_004363605.1 Indri indri | reverse complement strand
GTCTCTACCAAAAATAGAAAGAAATTAATTGGACAGCTAAAAATATATAGAGAAAAAATTAGCCGGGCATGGTGGCACATGCCTGTAGTCCCAGCTACTCGGGAGGCTGAGACAGTAGGATTGCTCGAGCCCAGGAGTTTGAGGTTGCTGTGAGCTAGGCTGACGCCACGGCACTCGCCCCAGGCAAGAGAGTGAGACTGTGTCTCAAAAAAAAAAAAAAAAAGATTATTTTAAGGGATTCCATGTGTGTGTTTTGGGTTCACACAATTAAACATATATATATTTAAAACATTTTAAAGCCAAAGATCGTGTCTTTCATGGAACAAGTATTTTGAAATATAATCTATTCAAACGTTTTTCCCTCATTTATTTCAGAGTCAGATCATGGGAGCATTTAAGTTCTTTGAACTCAACTACATTGCTTTTGGAGAGAGAAGGAAAGCAAGAAGGAAAGCAATTAGCGCGTGTCCCCCATGAGCATGAGGAGGGAGATGCACACTCTCTCCTCAGCCTGGTTCAGTTCTCTTGCAACTTCCATGGTGTAATTACGCATCTTGATGTGCTCGGACATGTACATGTTATACATGGTCGGCCACAATCACTACCAAAGAAATCTTCTAGTCCAAAATATGGGTGTACACTCAATCACAAATTTTGTACAGAAGCAATGCCTTGTTTTTGAAGATGGGTCCACTGTCCGGAATTCCCAATTGTCTCTCCTGTATAAAGTAGGAGATTTGCTATGATTTTCAGGTTCCATTTTTTTAAAGAGAAAAAAAAAAAAAAAAAAACCCAAAGGCAGCTGAAAAGCAATCTGACTAGAATTTTTATGACTTTTCTCCTCAATCTTTTAGAGTTATCTTGTATATAATTTGGCCTCAAATTTTTTTTTTTTTTAGCAAATTCATCATTAACAAGTCTTTCCAAGGCAACAATGTATTTTTCACAGAAACAGCTCTCCTTTTCACACTCATATTTCATCTGTTTAGTATTTATTTAGTTACATGTCTTAACCAGAACAAGTCCCACTTGCATAAACAGATTTGGGAGCACACAGCTCTGAACAGGCTACCGATGGGGTCGGCGGCAGGGCTCACGGGCGGCAGGTCAGTGCCAGGGCAGAGGTGGGTGCGCCCACTCAGAGGGAGGAGGTGGCACAGGGTCATTGCATTAAATGAGCTTTCACTGTACCTCAACCGAGGCTCAACCAAAGAAATAGCTAAGGATCTATTCCAGTGCTGAAAGGGAAGAAGGGACCAGGTTAGACCTCTGGAAGGACTGTAGGTTGGTCTCTAGCCTGATGCTTTTCTAGGGATTTAAAGAGTCATTTTGTCTGCTCAATTTTTATCTTACAGACTATTGGGTAAACCTTCTCATAAGGTACAGAAACACCACTAGAGACAGAAAGAAAAAGTGGTCATGCTAAACAGAGAAAAACCAAAAGGCAGAATACATACTTATCTCATGGTCCTAGTGCTTCACATAGTGTAGAGGTTCATGTTGTGTCTTCAGATCTTTTCACTAAAAACCTTTAATCCCTAAAGTTCTGGCTGGGTTGAAAAATCAGCTCAGTTGCCTGGGTTCGGTGCTTTAGACTCAGTCCATCATTTTACTCATGGTTGCTACTCTAGAGGGCTTGGATAAAAGTATGCGGATGGAAAATATCTGAGGCTGGATCCAGTCTCAATGTCAAGCACATACTGGCGAATTCCACCTTGAAACATTCGCAGCTGTGAAGGAGGGTATATTTAAAGGACCTTTATTTAGCTCTTGAGTTTTATTTATTTATGATTTATTATTTGCATCCTGTCTACTTCCACGAAGGATTTGAGGCAGCTTAGCTCGTCAGTTAAGCCCCATTCTTAATCAGTTCAGTCACTTCTCTCTCATCCTGCTCCGTCCAACTTCAATGGAGTAGTTTTCCCAGTGTGATTAATTAACTCAGACCCCCATGGTCTGGGCCTTCGACTGAGCAACAAAGGCTGCAGCCTGTGACCTTTGGTTTGCTGCCCAGTGGAGGGAGCAGGCCCTGCAGCACAGGAAACCCTGGCAGAACTTCGCAGGGCATCCCCTTTGGTGTCCAAGACCCCCCTGGGGGACAGTGAGGGGTGTGAAGATTGCCCAGGAATCACAGGGTGGTTGGCAGCCCCACCCCCTGTGCCCAGGGAGCTGAGCGTGGTCGCAGGGACCGCCCCCCCCATTTGTGAGGCATGCAGGATATCAGTAAGTGTCCCATGCAGTAGGGGTCTCTGTCAGCAGGTTCAGTAATTCTACACCCTTGTATGTGAAACAAGAGAAGGGCAAAGCCTCCACCTCAGCTCCTTGTGGATCCCAGCCCTGTCAAATCTCTCACTAAATGGAGAAAATCCACAGGTATCACTTCAATCTGCCACTGATCTCTGGGCTGAACAGGTCACCTAACTTAACTATGCTGGGGTTTTCCATCTGTAACTTAGGGATGAAAACACCTGCCAGAGGCATGATTGAAGAACCTCGGGTGAGAGTTCTCACCTGCAGCTGCAGCAGAAAGGCCCTGAGTGTCCTTGTGCCTGAGAGTCACTTCTGTCTGCCAAATCTGACCACCTTCTCTGGCTTCTTTCTACCCTCTTGCTCTTGGCTCTTCTTGAGACTGGTGGCTGCCAATCTCAATGCCTGCTCTACACATCTTTTCCCCGAGAGTGGATAAAGCGCTGAATTCAATCATGTACTCCTGTCACCTAGCCTGCACGCCTGTAAATTCTGCCCTCTGAGAGGATGGGCATTCAGCACCTGGTACACAGTTGTTCACGTAAAGGGCTGTCCTCAGAACAGAGATGCTTCAGGCCACCTGGAGGTGTTTTTCCATTACAGATTTGGGGTGTCCCAACTTTTTGCAACCAGGAGCAGACATCTGGGAATAGCTGGCTGAATCTCTGGATGCGATCTGTGACCGTTGAATAGTTATGGAGCCAACCTGCACGTACAAAGAATGTATCCATGACCCACACAAACAGGTTCAATAAAGACTGAGGTCGACGCACAGACCCAAGATCCAAGTGCTGGCACTGACTAGGATGCGAGCTAACTTCACAGAAAGGAAACTCTGGGCCAGATTCCTCCAGGGTCTATTGCAGCGGCCTGCTTTTATCTGCCAATTAGACTCTGTTCTAACCACCTGCCTAACCGATCACAGACTTATAAATATGGGAGGCACACCAGGGGCAGGGCTTTGAACTCTTCAGGAATAAAAAGGCATCAAAGAAGTCTGTAGAATCCACATTATGTAAATATAGATATGAGAAAGAATTTTTATTCTATATTATTTTAATCTGTCAAGGCAAGTAAGTTTATATCCTTGCCCTAGATGTAAAAATACATGTAGACAAAAAGGTAAGATTTGAATCACACTTTTCTGTTTATAAAGCACTTTGAAAAATGTTAAAGCTACCATTATTATTATGGCCTTGCTTGACAAATGAGGAAACTCAGGCTCTGAAAAAACAAGTGATTTGCCTGAGGTCTATACCTTGGGTGTTTTGACTCAAAGTATGCTGTGCCTCTCGCTTAACATGTTCACACCATCCAAGACACAGGACTTTGCTGACCAATTCCATAGGTGGAAAAACCCTTCAGAGAACTAAAAAGACTTCTGCATAGTGTATAATTGATTGGCTTACCTCAGCTCTTGATGTCTGCCCACAGAAATTCAGATTTTAACAGGCAAATAATTCTGTGGCTGAAAGACTAGGGTATCAAATCTCATATGCACCAAAGTTGCTAACAGAAAATTGTGCATGGATCTGACTTTATAAAATGGCCATATAAAGGTGGTTAGACCAAGGAATAGCCACAGCAATGTGGAACTGCAATTCTAATCATCTCCTTTTCTGTATCACAGAGATAGGATGTAGTCCTGGATCCCAAGTTTTGTCTATTTCCTTCCTTGCCTGATTCCTTCCTCAAGACGTCAAGCCCCTTAAGTGCCTGAGAGCCAGGCATCCCCAATTTATGCATGTGCAGACTGAGCCTCAGAGAAGCCAAGTGTCTTGCCCAGATAGTCCTGTTCTAAGCACCAGCCCGGCCCAATTCCACTGCTCTTCCTCTGCCTCCTGATCAGGGTGCGGGGCGCCTAACTAGAGGTGGGACTTGGCAGTCATTTGCTCAGAGGAGGAGGTCAAAACCTTGGGTCTGGCGGAGGCACTGCAGGAGAACACAACACCGCATCTGTCACACAAGGGGTTGCTGAGCCCGGGTGAGGAGGTCTGGGGTCTCTGGCACCCCCTAGCCTAACTTTTATAATTATTTGGAAAGCCAAATAGCTACATTCTCATTTTAAACTCCTCTCACACCTACTTTGTGGATGTCAATTAAAGACTCTTCCTGACTTGAAGGTCCTAGAATCCAAAGACGAGCAGCTTTCTTGCTGTTACAGGTACCATCACCCCTGCAGAGCCTCCACTTCTGGGATGAATGGGATCCCGCCACCAAGTAACCTTCAGACTATCCAGATCCAATGAATGCAAAGTAGAACCCAAAGAGGATATCCTCACCTCCAGGGGCTGAGTGTAAAGGTGAATGGCTCTCCACTGGCCGATTCGTGAATCGGCCCTACATGAAGCCCCTACATGAAGTTCTTGAAAATTCCACTCACTTGGCACAGCTGATCTGTCCCACCAGCAAAGCTGGCCCCTGGGAAGGAGCCTGCTGGTCATACTACGTGGACGGCATCACTGCAGAGGACCAGATGGGTGTCCATGCCTTAGCAAAAAACTCAACACAGTCTTGACAGCAGGTTGCAACACTCCTCAGCAGCGAAGCCTGACTACAAAGCTAGAAACAGTCTTCCAGCCTACCCCTCCTCTTTTCCTCGGAAACCTAGCATCTGACTTCTCTATTGGCAATGAATAAAAAAATCAAGTAAACAGCCCAATCATCTTGTTAATTCTGGTTGCCCTGGGAAGTGTGGAAGGAAACTTGTCCTTGAAGGGATGGGAAAGCAACAGAGCTGTGAGAAGAAAGTCTTCTAATGTATGAATTGACAGTGTTACCTACAGAAAAAGTTTTGCTGATTAGCAGTTTAAATTTCTCATTACACCACAGATAGGTAGTGGGTGGATTAATTTGCTTCAGTGGCCAAGGTACCTGGGATATTTTATAATACGATATTTTCATGGCCAATATTAACTGTACTTTATCACTGTAAGTTTAGTGAGGAAATTGAAAAATGATCATATTACATGTGTTAGACACACCTACAGATAAGATGGAATGCACACATTACTACGAAAGGCATCCTGAATACCAGTCGATTTGCCATTGGCTTCCACTATAAAACAGTTGTTAAGTTTCTCCAGTGGATGGAGAAATGGAAAAAAATCAGGTCAGTTATTGCTTTGCCCTATGGGCTTGGCAAAATACGAGCAAACACATAAAAAGCTAGTTGAAGAATCAGCTTTTCTATTATTCTTGCTGCTTATTATTTTAAAGAACACCTGTGTAAGTGTCTCAGCATATGTCAGTAGCCGGTGGATAGGTTCATGCTTGGTACCATCAAGGACTATGGGGCTTCTCCTGCCACCACCAAAGAAGTCAATGTCTACATTCGAGGGGTAAAGGCCCAAAAAGTAGGGACCTAGGACAGGGGTCCACCATGAATAGAAGCCCCTCCAAAGGTGTGACCTGCAGAGAGAAGCTTTGATAGCTTCAGATCAAAGCATCTCTCCATGTCAGCAGGGAATACTCGACAGAAAATATAATCAATGAAAAACAATCTAGACACAGTGACATAAATTGAAAGTCCATCGAAACAATGAAGGTAACAAAAGGAAGCCAAAGGTTAGTGGAGAGCTGAATTCTACAATCAGGAAAACTAAAGGATAAGAATCTAACCAATTCTGCCTATTTGATTCTTATTCATTTTTCCAGGTCTATTACAAAACTAGCTTCCTCACTAATATTAAATATTTGTTGGTCATTTATTATATGCCAAACAGTGTTTAAAGCACTTTACATGTATTAACTCCTTTCCTCATCAAAACACACTTATGAGGCAAATATTATTATTATCCCCATTTTACAGATGATGAAACTGAGGCACAGAGTGGTCAAATAAATTGCCCAATGTCACAAAACTAGTAAGAGGCACCAAGGCGTTCTGGCTCCCTAATCCATGTTCTTAATCACTATGCTTTACTGCCTCTCAGCAATGAGACATGTCCCAAGGAAAGAGAGAGAACAATGCCAGCGAATGGGCTCTTTCTTATCTTTGCTGGAATAAACTCAGCCAACCAATTCCCACTGTGTTGACTCTGCGTTCCTCAAGGAAAGCAGATACCATGACTGCCACCCCAGCATGCCCCCTACCTCCCCGCTGTGGGCAGGACATGGAATTTGGGCAGACTGATCTATTGATATGGTCTCTGAAAAAGCATGTCTTTTATCTGAAAAATAATGAGCTGGTATTTTTGCTTATGGATTATCCTCCTGTGAGCTTGGGAAGCGTAAGTCTTTCCAGGTTATCCGCAAGACAGCTGATAAAATCCAGCTTCAGATCTGCAAAGCTGAAGCTCAGATCCTAGTCTCTGATGAAAAAAGGCCAAGGAAGAGTAGTGCCCTTGAAATCCAACCTGAAATAGTCATCCGGCCTAATTTACTTCTCTGCTATGTGGACTATCCGGGAGAATAAACATAAACGTCACGTACTGCGCCCTGACTACGCGCATGCCAGAAACTGCTGAGCGCCATTATGTCCTCTTCCTCCTGCCCCTTCTGCACGCTCCCTCGCAGTGAGGGTTGGCGGTGCCCAAGTATCACAGATCAACACTTCTCCTGTGACAAAACATTTGCTGGCCTGTGGCTAAATATGAAAAATCTGGATAATACAGTACGAGTTTTTCCTGAAGCTATATGTGTATGGGATAGAGGACTATCCTTCATTCTGAGATTATATACTTCCTATTTCTGATGTTAAAATGTCTTTCCTTTTATGAAAGAATCGTAAAATTGTATGAGAATTTTAACATTGCTGTTTTTAATATCCTTACCTCTCAAGATAAAAGCTACAAAACAGCACAAAACATTCTATGATAAAGACATCTGCATCTGAATGTTTATGGCAGCACAATTCACTATTGCAAGGATGTGGAAACAACCCAAGTGCCCATCAATCCATCAGTGGATTATTACAATTTGGTGTATGTACACAATGGAATATTACGCAATCATAAGAAACGACAGTGATCTAGCACCTCTTATACTTTCCTGGATTGAACTGAAGCCCATTACCCAAAGTGAGGCACCACAAGAGCAGAAGAACGGGCTCCACTTGTACTCGCCATCAAACTGGTTCTAACTGATCAACACTAGGGTGCTCACATGGCAGTAATACTCTCCAGGGATTAGGGGGATGGGGGATAAACCCGCAACTAAAGGACATGGGGAGCACTGTAGGGGGGAAGGGCATGCCTCTAACCCTTGCTTGGGTGAGGCAAAGACAAAGTGTAACCATAATGTTTGTACCCTCATAATACCCTGAAATTAAAAAAAAAAAAGATAAAAGCTAACACTACATTGGGCATCCTCAATTAAAAACAATTTTTTAATTGTTAGATCATAAAATCCCAAAGTGTGGGGTCACTGGTCCAGGAGGCTGGTATCCTGGGTTTTGCCTGACCTCAAGCAGGGAGGGAATTTAGAAATTGAAAAGACAAACCCTGTGAGCTGAAATGTAACCTATGCCATTGCTGTCTTCCTTGCTAAGATCGCGTCTGACCTCTAGTTACTCCCCAGTGGCTGCTGCTACCGGTAGGAATTCCCTGTCCTTCCTCGCCAAGCTGACACACTGGGCTGAGTTCAGGACACAGCTTTAAATGTGGTTTCCTGATTAAAAGGGAGACTCCAGTTAGACAGGAAGGAGCTCAAGCTTGAATATTATATGTCATAGTCATCCACTGGTTCTTAGGAGTGAATACATCAACAGAAGTGACCTGGAGGAAAACATCGTTGCTGAGAAAATCCCCAACAACCCAAAGAGAGAGAGACTCTCACCACCGTACTTCATCTTTTGTGCCTTCTTGGCAACAAAATGACACACGTAAGACTCGGTTACTCTAAAATACTTTAAAACTGAACAGTATTTGAGAGGGCTAATGGTGACTGACAAGAACTGAACACTAAGAGGAACCAGATGCAGCCTCTGTAAGACTTCCTGGCTAAGACAGAGGGTGGGAGAAGAAAACCCCAAAACAGGAGTCGGGAGAGGGGGTAGTTGACTTGGTTCTGCCACTGAATCACCTAAGAATCTTAGAGAAACTCAATTCTCAGGTCTTCTGCATCCTCACCCGCAAAATAAGATCATGCTAAAGCCTAAAATTCTCTGATTCTATTACTATATATTGCCTGGAGAGAAGCATAAGCTACTTTCATGTGTTAAGGAGGATGGTGAGAAATAAGTTTAAGAGAAAGCCTGGAGGGAAAAGTGGGAAGTTCTTCAGGGGTCTCAAGGCCCTGACCAGACATTGGTGGAAGATGAGCCAAAGGAATGGAGCCCTGGGAACATCTCTGACGGGGTTCTCTGCAGAGTGAGCACCCAACCGGAGCAGAGAACCGAAGAATTGGGCCTATACTGCCTACAGCAGGGAAGAGAAGGGAAGGGAAGAAGGAAGGAAATAGGAAGGAAGGAAATGCAGAAAAGGCAAAGGCCTAAGATAAGTGGGATCTTACGCGCAAAGAGCACACGAGAGAGGGCGTGGACAAACGCGAGGCAGCAGGAAGCTCACGGATGCGGCAGGAGAGGTGGGGAGAGGAGGCTTCGCAGAGGGAACGAGCAGATGAACAGAGAAAGACCAAAGACGGGAGAGGAAAAAAAGAGAGAGACTCAGGACTTCCACCTCTCATTCTGAACAGAAACAGGACTTCCGAACTCTTCCACCATCCATCCACCAAAAGTTACCAGATGTGAGGTCCCCTAGATAGGCATCCTGCCAACTCTGTCCCTGTGAAGAGTCAGAGATTAAGCAGAGAAAACCCACTCTTAAAGAGAACGATGTAGTACCATCTTCTCCCGTGTGAACACGAATGCAGCCCATCTGTACGCAGATATGAAAGGGGAAAAAAAATTGCACAAAGGGTCCATAACCTTTTTTAAAAAAGACTCTGAGTGAAGCTATCCAGAAATAGAACATTTTGATTACAAAATAAAAACTAGGTCAATAAGATAATGGACGTGATTTAAATGAAAATCACAGTATTTGTAATGGGCTAAAAATGGTATCAACATTACTGCAGAGAAGGAATATAATTAAATGTATTTTTAAACAGCAGCTCCCCGCCCCAGTCCTACGAATCCCAGCCCAGCCACCAGTGTTCCTCCACCTCATCGAAGAGGAATGTGCTGGCATGCCACAAGCTGGTCTGAAGAATGCGGAGTTTCCGTACTACTTCAGAAGATCCCAAAGGACACTGGTTAGCTACATTCTTTCACTTGTACATCACTGTTATTCATTTAGAAAGCAAAGGAATGGAAAGGTTAGGATCTGACCATATAATTCTTTTACCATTTTTACTATACGGCCAGGAAACATGCAAATGCAGATCTAACTGCCACGGGGCTCCAGACTATTGAAACAAGGGACCGCGGGAGAATTCCAGATGGTTATATGAGGTGGATATGGATCCTAAGAAGTTTAAGCACAGGCTAGGAATTAAGATCAAGGGCAGAAGTGCAAATTTCTGGTTTTCTTTCTACAACATGCAGAGTGATATGGTGGAGAAACTCTAACAGTTGAGAGTAATTCATCGTTCTAAATGCTCCCTTGAAAAGGAGAGGCAAAAAGGAACCAGATGAATCAGACGTGAGGAATAAAGTTTAATACGATTACCCAAGTAGGTACAAGAAGGTTGCTGTGGCATTTCCTCAGATGTCTATTTAAGAGACGTGGCCAAGGAGTGTGTTTGTAAAGAAACATCGGGGGCCCTTCCAAACTTGGGATGCCTTTGGGGGGCAAATAAAAACTAGTCAGACATTATCTATGATGAATATATTACTACTTTGGATCATATATATTATTCCTTTATTAAAGGAAATTGCATCAATATTTATATCATGGAAATCTCAGAATATAATATCGGCATGACTACATATAAATATTAATGCTCCAGAAGAGGTTATTTTCAAAATCTCTGGTGGGTGGTGTATATTTACTAGTAAGTTATTAACTAGTAAGAATTAGTAAGAATTAACTCTTTAATCGGTTTAAACTCCAACACAGGAACCATTAATTGCAAGGCATTCATTCATCCTTAGAAAGCATAAGCTTACCTCCCGTGAAGAAAATCTGTTCAATGACAACAGAACTTGTCAAACAAAACAGAAGTGGGGAACTGACTCACTTTACGAACTGACTAATGTAACGCTGAGCTCCCTAAGTGCAATTAAGCGTGTTTGTATGTTATCATTAAGTTAGTGCCTGCCACTTCCTCTTTACTTTGAGCATTACAATAAAAGGCATTTCAATAAACAGCAAGTTGAGACACACCGTAACCACAAGTCCCTTCTGTGACTTAAGGAGTGCCAAGCCCCTGGCATTCCAAGTCAAGTGAAGTCAGTGGCTACAATGGTCCTGAGGAATTCTAAACCAACAGAAAGGCCCAAAGGTTCAGGGCAAGTGGAGCTCGTCCTTACACTCTCGGTTCTTATTTATAGTCCCTCCCTATCACGGGGGCCTCTAACCCCCGCAGTGAAACCGGGGAAGGAACTGTGTGGCCAGGGTCACTGCAGACTGGGGAACCCCTGTGAGCGCCCAGAAAGCGAGGCTGCTCCGTCTTCTGAGGAAAAGCATTCGGTCAATATATATTTTTTTAA
Organism: Indri indri; assembly: GCA_004363605.1. Classification (NCBI taxonomy): domain Eukaryota; kingdom Metazoa; phylum Chordata; class Mammalia; order Primates; family Indriidae; genus Indri; species Indri indri. The sequence goes on along the minus strand of RJWJ010001829.1, from coordinate 105,621 downwards.
GTCTGACCTTTCAAGACCTCAGTTTGGACATCTTGATAGGGATGAAAGAAAATAACTAAAAGGTCAAGCAAGTAAAGAACGTCGCAGGAATGCTCCGAGCAAGCATGCGACATGGGGCACGCCTCCGTTCTGCCAGTCTGGCGGGGGAAAATAGATTATTTATAGGGAAAGGGAAGCAAGATGACAAAATGAGCTCTTGACAGAAAGGATAAAAGCCTATGCTGGGGAAAGCAGGGTGGGAGGAAGAGGCATGGGAGCCATCTGCATTGTCGCAGGACGGACTCGGTCTGGCCGTGGCTTTGGCATATTTTGGCTTCTCAGCGGGGAAGAACCAGTCGGGGGCTGGGGAAACTGGTGTTTTTGGAGAAAGAGAAACAGCTGCTTGAGCGCGAGTGTGGGAAGGAAGTCCTCTTCCCTACTGCCAGCCCACGAGGTGTGACTGCAGTCCAGCTGTGGGGGCTACTCTAATGAGGACAAGGGGGTCAAATGGAGCCGCTATCGATTAATGCCCTGAGATCTTCGACAAGGGGACCATTCCAACAAATGCAAGAAAGGAGAAATCACTAGCCCACAACATGGGATCCTCTTCTATAAACAGGACCCATAGAAGGAATTCTACTTTTATCTATTTAAGTAACTATTAGTTACTCATAGAGGTTCAGGAACGGAGGGACTGGTGAATCAATAAATGATATAAAATATTTATTTATAAGCAATATGCAAATGCTCTATCCCAAGTTTTTTTATCAGAGTTACTAACAAGTTGTGAGTCTGATTGATTTAATTTGCTTTTATTCACTTCCCTTCTGTTGACTTTGTCAGGTGAGAATCAGTGAACTGGAAAAGAGGAGGTAAGTGGAAAGATAGGAGAATTCTCTCTGGAATATTCTTCCCCTAAGTAAGAGTCCTCCAAAGCCCCTTATGCTGTCCTATTGGTACATTATAAGTCAGTACCAATAGTAGAAAATCTTTTTTTTTTTTTTTTTAAAGTAAACATTCGAATGGCTAAATCTCTAAATAGACTGGGAATGAATGTCAAATCCACCAACACTGGCCATTTTAATGGAACAATATGAAATATGACATGTAAGTAGAAATCCTACACCTAAAAAAAGCAGCCAAGATGATTATGTGTGACAAATGCTTACAGGCAAATGAGAAAACGTAGAAAAAAGTTCCCCCTTCTAAAATAAACTAATCTTTTTTCAGCATACAATTCTTCTAAATTCTGGCATTTATGCTTGCTTGAAAAAACAATTTAAGTCAACACTTCCCACTCTGTTATTCAACCCTGAGGCATGCAATTTTGATTAAATGGCCCCAAAATACCTTCATGCACAAGGAGTGGGCACCCACTGACGTACATCACGACAGAGCCATCCCGCAGCTTGCCTTCTGCCCAGCTGCTGTGTCAGCATGCGCTAACCCTCGAGTTCTCTCTCCCTTCTTCAAGACTATACCAAAGCCTCCTAGTGTGGGCTTTTCCCCAGTGATCACCACCACACTACACCAGTCCCTTCAAAAGACACCTTTTCATTTTTCCTTTTTTTTTTTTGAGACAGAGTCTCACTCTGTCGCCCTGGCTAGAGTGCTGTGGCGTCAGCCTAGCTCAAAGCAACCTCCAACTGCTGGGCTCAAGCAATTCTCCTTCCTCAGCCTCCCAAGTAGCTGGGAATACAGGTGTGCACCACCACGCCCGGTTAATTTTTACTATTTTTAGTAGAAACGGGGGTCTCATTCTTGCTCAGGCTGGTCTTGAACTCCTGAGCTCAAGCGATCCTCCTGGCTTGGCCTCCGAGAGTGCTAGGATTACAGGCGTGAGCTACCGCGCCCGGCCCCTTTTCAGTTTCAATGGCACCATAACCAGAATGGTATATTCCTCCCCTGGGTCAACTCTCCCATTCCAAAACAGGATCCTGTGACTTCCTACTTCCTACAACCCTTGTCTCACTCTCAAATACTCTTGTCATTCAGCTTTCCCTTTCTCTTCTGGCCTTTTCCTTCCCCTCAAGACCCTAAGAAGCCACAATTTGCCAAATGATGAGACAACTCCAGTATCATATGTTCAACTTGACAGCCCCACTAGGAATAGGTACCTCTACCTTAACATGTCCAAAACTTGACTTTGGTTGTAAACCTGATCCTAGTTCCATGTTCCCATCTCAATACCTGGTTCTCGTTCCGTGTTCCCATCAGCAATATCACTCAGTTGCTTAGAATGAAACCTTGGAATCACCCTTGACTCCCCTTTCTCTCTCACAGGACACATCTCCTCCAACAACAAATCCTGTTGACTTTGCCTTCAAAATCTATCTCCAGAATCCAACCACTTATCTCCACAGCCACATTATCCTGGTCCAAGCTGTCACATCTCTCACCTGGCATACGGAACAACCTAAATGAGCCCCCAGCCTGCACTCTTACTCTTTTACTACTCTCTGCACTGCATTCAGAGTGGGCCTTTACAAAGTTCAATGAAACTCTTTCATTCTCCTTCTCAAACCTTCCAAAGCTTCCCATCACACTTAGAACACAGCCCAAAGTTTTACGTGACCCGTACAGCTCCCGGGTAGCCCCATAGCCTACAGGGCTACCTCTCCAATTTCATTTCCTACCACACTTTGCCTTGCTCACTCCATTCCAGCCACACCAACTCTTGCTATTTTTTAAACACACAACTCTGAATATCATCTGTGCACATAAATTAAATACCACCTCTACGCAAATGTTAAATGGATCCATCTGGCAACCTGCTTCTCTGATACAGCCTCAGGATACACATTCTGTCTACAAGGTGTCTCAAGCTAGATGTCCCCATGCCAACACAAATTAGACACTGCAGAAAGGAGCTGCTCCCCCATTGCCAGGCTGGAAGCCTTGAAGTAGCTGCCTACCTCCACTGTATTTCAACCCACAATCAGTCAGCTGCCAAATCCTACCATGTTCCCCACACAGAAGTCTCAATTTGACCTTTCTTCTTGCTCCCTCTCTTCAGAGTCTTTTACCTGTCCTGGCCATCGCCTCACTGAAACCCTTAGCTTCCTTGTATTGCTGTAAGAAGTAGCCTCACAGTGGCCTGACAAAGGATTCTGTCTACATCCAAGTTCAGGTCCGAGGTTGTCAGCCATCATTCCTGTTCTCTTCTACCATTCCATGTTGCTCAGTACTGTGGCCACTAGCCCCATGTGGCTATTTCAATTAACTAAAATTAAAAATTCAGTTCCTCAGCTGCACTAAGCATTTTCTTAAGTGCTCAATGACCACACGTGGCTGGTGGCTACCCTACAGAACAGCACAGCTATAGGACATTTCCATCACCACAGAAAGTTCTACTGGACAGTGTAGAAACTTAAGCACCTGGCTAATTTATTCAACTTCCACAACAAAATCTTCTACAAGAATAAATCCCATACCCAACAAGCCTTTTGAACTTCATTTTTACTAAGACTCATATTTCAATTTTAAGGAGCTGAAACATTCCTCCCTGAGATCCACCCCAATTTTAAAAGAAAGGTAGGGAGATTATATACTCTTTCCCACATAAACATGACCTTCTCTTTATAAATTCTTTTCTGTGCAGAGTAAATATTTACATATTAATATTTAATTTATACCTTTTTCAATTCCTGCTCAGAGGTTATGCCTGAGAACACAGTAAATGTGCTCAGTAGGTTGACTATTTTAGACTGAAGAGTTTTAGGGGCAGAGCCAATATTTAATGATGCCAAGGATAGAAAGCTCTTTAGGAAGCGTGTTTTAATAAGGCTGATAACATAGTGGGGAAGCAGTCAGGCTTTGGAGATACCCAGACCTAGACCTGTTCTGCCACTTACTAGCCAGAGACCTTGGCTAAATTATTTAATCCTGCATCATCCTCAATTTAAATACCTTTAAAAGAAAGAAAACAGTAACTGTTTTCCTTACAGAATAGCAATGATTAAACGAGATCACACCTGTAAATCACTTAGCAATGGTTGATAAATGACCACTCATTAATGTTAGCTGCTGACGACAATCATTTTAAGTAGTTACAAACAAGATAAACGTCAATAATACTTGAGGAAATTAAAAGCAAGATGAAAAGACATTCCAAATGTAATCGCTTGTCTTACAGCCAAATGAATGTCTGCGGATACAATGTAATAGATATTACTTAAATATTGAACCTTGGAAAATATGTATCAGAGTAACATAAATTTGAACATTTCCATTCTGTTTCTTGTATAAAAGCTGCATAGAGTTTCCAGTCCTTTGGAAAATTTGTCTCAGGGACAGTGGAACCTTGCTTGGCAAATTGAATAAGTTTCCATTAGTTAAATGCAAGAAGGATGATTTCATTTTAAAAGTGAAATGTGGAAAGTGGTTAAATGGGCAGAATACAACCAATCATATTACTCTTTTTAAAAAATCTGAAAAACAAAACAATAGGGAGAAGATTTATAATTCAAAGCACATGTGGACATTATTGTGTTGAATGCTTAAAGGTCTACCATCCCAGTGGACAAACAAAAATGGCACACACATTTGGAGCATGAGATATCTCTCCTAGTCTTCAGTAGGTGAAATTCAGAGGTAGCTATATGCTCTCAATAGCCAAAAAGCCAGTACTTTAATTCTGCCAAACTGGTCATCCATTCTTCTCTTGCTATGGCTTCTAAATGTGCCAGGCCAGTGGTTCTTAAAGTGTGCACCCTGGACAAATAGCAGCAGCGTCACCTGGGAACTTGCAAATCCTTGGGACCCCAGAACTACTGCATCAGAAATGCTGGAGTAGGGCCCACCAATTATGTTTGAACAGTCCTCTCCAGGTGTTTCTGGTGCCAGAGCACGGGAAGCACACCTGGGCTGCATCTATTTGGGGGCAGCAACAGCAGAGAAGCCAAAAGGCCTCTTCTTAGACAGTATTGAAAACAGCTGTAGCTGACTTTCCCCCGTATTGACACATGAGATGGATTCAGCCTCCCTAAGATTTACTCCTTCATATGAAAATTAATGGGATCATTTATGTTAAACAGAGCCTAGGGAGTAAGACCTGTGTGACTCTAAGGCACCCACAAGGTAGGCCGCATGGAGAAAGCTAATCCTGGAACCACTCATTTTGTCTGTCACACAGAAAGAAACTCAAAATCACATGGTTTAATTTACTTGGCCTTTATAGGAAGAGTTATTGATCTACAACGAGAGAATAACAACATAAAGGATGGAGAATTGCAGTTAATTTAGGAACGCACCTAACACTTCTTTCTTTAAAAAATTCACTTTGGAAAGCAAAAGAATCAAGGAATTACATAATAAAATCCCACGGACTATACAAAAAACAAACAAAGGAAAGATACGGGAAACCTTCTTCAGATGTTTTTCAAGACATAACATTTTTTAACAGCCAAAACTCAGAGGGAAATAGAAAAGTATTCTGGACCTCAAAACTTGAATAATCACATGAAATGACTTTTATTGTCATTTTTTAAAAGATCCCAAACAAAATGAAAACTTATTTTAATACTTCTAATAATGTTGACGGTTACATTTTCACAATTCAAATATATTCTCCAGCAAAGTGCCTTATTCGTTTTTTAGCAAAAGGAAATAAAATTCAATATGCATAAATGTAAGGTTTTATGCTTTTTTAAAAGCAGGCTTTGAAGTATTGTTTTTATAAGAATTATTTAGTCACATATTGTTTTTGTAATTAAGATAATTTAAAGAAACTAGCACAGTCTTTCATAAATTCACATAAAAGATATAATGCAGTTGTATATGGCCTCAATTTCTGAAAGGAGAAAAATTAACAGTTGTCATGGCTGGGCAATGGGATAGGGGTAGGTGTTTCAGAGAAGACAGATATTAACTTTTTCACTTTAAATCCTTGGTCCTATTCAGATTTATTTTTGTACATATGATAATTTTTTTAAACTATACTAATTAGAAATAAGTTAACTTAAAAATAATAAATCCATGTTATTGGACCATGAACCTTTGGTATATATTACATTGAATGCCACTCAAAAATATCAGGTAGCAGTTTCAGCTAACTCTTCTTACAATTTGAGTTACACCATCACCAGATGACAGCAGAGTCTCATCTGCTACAGCTGAGTCCCACTGCAAAAAAGAAACCGAGGCCCAGACACCTTAAAGGATTTTCCCACACTATCTGATTTACTGTATTGAAGGCAAGGCTCACCACCACCCCCCCTTTGGCTTCTTAGCTTATGCACTTTTTTTTTTATCATATCATGTTGCCTGTCACATGTTCTGCAACACCACTCATGTGTTTAATCTAAGATCTGAATCATATTCATGAACTTACTACAGTTTTACAAAAACTTAACTCCATTAGAACTAAAGCTGAACATTATAATCAAACCCTGTCCCTAACTTTGGCCCACACGGAGGGCCTCACAGATGCAGAGTGATGGAAGGATCCATAGACTTGGAGTTTTCTGTCTGAATTTGACTCCTCCAATTACTATTTCTGCAATACGGAAATTAAAAATATGTATCTGCTTAATGAAGTTGTGATTAAATGAAATAACTTATATCAAGTATGTAGCTAGGTGCCTGGAACACAGTAAATGCCCAGTATAAGTTAGCTATTGCCCATCAATTTAAATTAATAAACTAGGTACAATTTAGAAGCTTCCTCACTCATTCCTGACTTTTTAAAATCTATTATAACTATAACACTCTCCCCCAAATTTGATTAGAAGTGCCTATCTTTGAGAAGATTTGCATTTACTACGAGTGAGTAACCTTAAACCCTTCTCTTGTCTCATTCTCCCCAGCAATAAGAACTGAGACTCCCAGATTTAGTAAATGTGTTTGAAAACACCGTGGAAGGGCAGCGTTTCCTAAACAAAAGATAGAGTTTGTTTTTCACTTACCCCCGAACAGAATTGTGGCTCATCAAGAGGCTGTTGGGTCCTGAGCCGAGAGACACACACAGGAAGCCTCGCGTGGAGCAAAATCCTCTTCGATTTTGAGCATCTGGGTGCCGATGGGTGGAGGCTAAAAAGCATCCAAACCAAGGGAGGGGGAAGCCTTGGGTTTTATGGAGGGTTTCTCCCCGGGGAAGTGAGTACCTGGGCCAGAACAGCGGCTGCAATAAAATTTTTTTAACAACCGATTTCTGGGACCTCTGTGTCCGTCTCATCCTGTAGAGATAAGGGAGGTGGGCAGCTTCGTCCTTACGGGTTGGGGGGCATAGGAATGCCCGCCGTCTGTTAGACTTACAGCTTCCGGAGAACTCTCCAGACTCCTGCCATTGCTTTATAAGCCTAAGTTTTCCATTAACCGCATTCCGTCCTATATATACTTTTCAGGTTCCCACCTGGAACAAACCTACCAGAGGCCTTCCCAGTGGTTTGCTCTTAAATTTCTGGATCACCCAAATGACCTTCAACTGTTTCCCCCAGCTGCCCGCAATGAGAATTTATTCCAGAGGGTGCCTCCTGGGCCTTCTGTGCCTCCCTGCACCCGTCCTGCCCTCGGTCAGAGCCTCTCTTTTCTCCTTTCCCCTAATGGAAAGGCCTCTCATCTCTAGGCTGAAAGTGTAAAAAACCCCTGTGACTAATCTCTTTTCACATCTGAAAAAGGTACTTTTCTACTCTTCTCTTCAGAAAGAAGTCAGTGAAATCCCTGTGACTTCCTTAACAAAAGCATTCTTTGAACGCACAAACAGAATAAGCAATAACTGCCAATTTAAACATACCTGAATACTCTGCCACACGTATTTCTTGTATTTCTCGAGTGTCTTATAACCCCACAAAACTTCAAAGGGCATACCAACCCCTGCCTACCGGCTTAAATGGAAATTAAAATATCTAAGCCCATTGTGGAGGCATTTCCGGGATATTTAAAAATGCTTGCTAGAACTGATACCAACAACCTACTGAGAGCTCGCTGCCGTAAACCTGTGGGCCTGGGAGACTTCCTAGCTTGAGGCTGGTACTTCCATGAAAGGACTGACATTCGCCAATGTCTGGATTAGCGACAAAGTCAAAAGAACAGCTTTGAATTTTAAAACCAACCAATCTAGGATGTGAGGCACGCACGTGCTGTGCTGTTACCAACAACTGGGTTGAGGAGAAGGTTCACAGTCAATTTAGTTATGTTGCGTTAGACCAACCGTGAGGTTACTCAGTGAGTTCTACAATTAGGGAAAACAATTATGATGAGTGTGTTCCTTTTTTTCTTTTTCCTAGAGTTCTTCTTTTTCCAAATCAGATCTCTTGAAGAGGAGAAGTAAAGCAAACAGAACAGGACATGGAGTTCTCGGGGCCACATTCTAACTCCCCTGCCCTCGCTGGTTGTTGTAATGGTTTTTACCAAGTTCCTTGAAGATTCAGTGCCGTGTTCTTATTGAATATCTGCTTTCCTGTTCAGATGTCAGAGGAACTAAAGACGGAGCTGAATCAGTAAACTGTCCAGAGACCTTTGAGGAAAGGGAGTTAGTTTCCCCAACAGCCCAGGGCTTTCCAAGTACCATCATCCCCCATGCTGGGCTCACTGCTGAGCTCTCTCTCATTCAGGGGTCCTGGTGAACCAGGGACACAGTGTGACACATCTCCCAATATTTATCGGTGCTCGAGGCTGATGATGCCATGTGCACAAACGCAGGGTGTGTAGGTTTGGTTGGTTAGAGCAGACTCGCTTCCCCTTGACTCAGAATGCTCTTCTCTTCGGCTGACTGTCCCTCACCTCTCTCCCCTTCCCCTCTAAAATTGATACTGGGAAGCTAGATCAGCCACTCAATAGCATCTTTCATCTCTGTTATCTCAGTGACTGACACAGTACCAGGCGCATTGCTGGCACTGAATGAATGTCGAATGAATGAATGAATGAACTCTGTGTCCATCTGTACGACATCCAGATAACAGGGCAAGGATTTGCCTGCAGATTTGAAGGTAGAGTCAGGGATGAGAAGTTACGGAGCCAGATGGATTCAGAAGGATTCTTCCATGAAGGGCCAAAGCCAGACCAATATGAGGGCAGCAGTTTATGTCAGGTTTGTGACACCAGCTCCCATCTTTGTGTCTCTGCTACTCACCTCCGATTCCCAGAGTATGCCTGGTAACCCTTCAGTGAGAGAAGTCCCCTTGCCTTGTACTCCCCTAGGACTACTTCCAGCCTAGACAAAGCCTCACCCATGTTATCATGACCTTCGTCCCTGACCTCAGCGAGATGTCAGGAAGGAAACCTGGAAGACTAGACACATGCATTTTAGTGAGAGACTTAGAACTAATATCTACCTTCCAAGAGCTTAAAACTTATGGACTTCTTGAAAAAGCCCAGGTAGAAAATTAAAGGTCATTGGTCCGCCACGGAAAAATGGCTCCACATAGAAAAAAACTATACTGGACTTGGAGTCAGAAGACTTAGGTTTGAGTATTGGGTTTGCCTCTTCTTGGCTGGTTACCTCAAACAAAACATGTACTTTCTCTAAACTGAAATGCTATCATATGTAAAATAAAAAGCGTAATGTTCCACGTCTCATAGTGCAGCTATACGGATTAAGCACAATGACATTCATACTACTGCTTGGCAAATCTAATGCAGTAAATGAACGAGTATAGTGAAACAAGAAGACATTCTTCGAGAATTCAGAATATAAGATGAGGAGGAAATTGGCATCACATTAAATGACTTTCCAAGGAGATGTGGTCTGTAGGGCCTAACACATAATTGCACTGTCAAAAGTTCAGGTGGTCTCTGCTTGTAGACCCGGTGTATTCCTAGAGATGGTGATAAAGGAGATACTGATAGTGATGGCTTTATTGAGTGACAACCACATACCTGACATTATTCTGAGCACTGTATATGCATTATCTTGTTCAATCTGACAATAACCCTATGAGGCAAGTCATACTATTATCCCCATTTTACAGATGAGAAAACAAACGAAGGCCTAGGGAGTTCAACTCATCATTAAGTGGAATTTCCTCCGAGCACATGCTTTCCTTTTCAACAGACTGTTGAATGAGAGGATAAAAGCATCAAGAAGAAAAGCCCCGAGGTTTTTTTTTCAGCAGGACTGACGGGGTGAACCTGCGAGAGGGGAAGCTGAAGAGGAGGGGTGGAGTGAAGTTGTGGGCACTGAGAAGAAACCTGCGAGAATCCTAGTGTGAAAGACCAAAAGGAAATTCTCCCTAATGGCAGGCGACACAGGCCATGTGTCAGGGCAAGGCCAGCAGGAAGCAGGGAGAATGTAATTGCTGGAAAATCAGTGGAGATGTACCATGCCATTCTCTCTCCCGGCGGCCTGCCCCATGCTCCAGGCACACTAATCAGCAATGTTCTCATTCTCCAGGCAGGACCTGCTGCTGGGACAATTGCAGGCTGGGGCGAGGGCATGCTGATGAAGCTGCTGCCATCCCCAAAGCCTCGTGCCACCTCTGAGCATTCAGCACCATTCCTGCAAGCAATGACAGGAGGAAACAGCTAAAGCTAGCTGTCACCACCAGACTGCTAATGAAAACCAGAAAGTCTGCAAACAAAACTGCTGGCTACTCCACAATTAAACCAGAATAGCATACATTTGGAAAAGGAGCCCTTTCCACTAAGAACAGTTTTCCTCAGTGGTGAGTCCCAAATGGAACTGTCTTCGAAACAACCAACCAAAATGAGATATATAAATCCTGACAATGTCTCTGCAATTCCATATTTTTCTTTCTTTCTCTCTCTCTCTTTTTTTTTTTTTGCTTAGTCCCTAGACTTGAGGTCAATTTCTTCTTCTAAATCAATAAATAATTGATTCTGTGTCAATAGGGCCCTTTTACATCCCAAACAGAGATACAAGGTTTCAGAGATTAGCTACAGATCCTTATGGTTATGAAACAAATTTACAAAACCAGAGTAAAGCATGGAAATCCCACGGCACAAACTTCCAGGTACTGTTGAGAGAGAGGGGAAGGGAGGAAGGGAGAGAGAAAACATTTCTGGGGAAAGAGTAAAGGCAGTGTTATAGGTTTTCTTTTGTTTCGTGGGGGGAAAGCCAACAGAAGCCACTTTCCCTTGAGTGGCTCGGGGTCACAGATTTGTGGATGGTGGCTCGAGGGCACACTGCAAACAAAATCCCGAGGTTATTTTTTTATCAAACACAAATATTTTGTTTTAATTAGCCAATTCATACAGACTTTTTGGCCAGACATATCCTATTGAAAATAAGCAGAATTTCAAGGATTTGGCATTTTTAAAAGGGAGTCATTTGTTAATAGCAGAATGTTAGTTAGACCTCTTCTTTATATCCTTGTCAATGAGCCGGGCACAGTAAAACTAGTGACTGGTAGTAGGTAGGTGTGTCTGTGTTTCAATCAATGCTGACGTGACATTCAGGACACCTACTCGAGGTGGGAAAGTAGCAGGTACCACTAGCATCCAGGGGAAACGAAAGCAGAGTGCTATGAGCTGCCTGTTTGAAATCCATAGCTCACTGCAGCCTTGAACTCCTGGGCTCAAGCCATCCTCCCGCCTCAGCTTCCAGAGTAGCTGGGACTACAGGTGCGCATCATCATGTCTGGCTAATTTTTTGTTTGTTTGTTTGTTTAGAGACAGGGTGTCAGTATGTTGCCCAGGCTGGTCTCAAACTCTTGGGCTCAAGGGATCCTGCTGCCTCAGCTTCCCGAGTCTCTGGGGATTACAGGCATGAGCCACTACTCCTGGCTAGTTCTATTCTAAATGGTGGTGTTGAAAAGAATTTCCTTCCTAAATTAAACAGGTTGATTCTCCTTAGGAGAAACACCCTAAAACCCCAGGGTTGCAAGTGGGATGGCAGCTCAACATGAAGTGCTGAGAGCTCCCGAGCGTGTGGGAGACGAAGGGAATCACTGCCCACCCCAACGAGCCACCTTGGCTGTCACTGAGCCATGGGGCCCAGCGGGTGGTGGCTGTAAGGAGTGGCCCCCATGAGTGAGGCCGGTTCCCCTCCTACCCACTCCTGTTCCCCCTCACCCCAACCCTGCTGCCTCTATTGAGAGAGAATAGAGGTTGGGTTAGATGGAGCAAGATGTTTTAGACAAGGGTGAGAAGGACACACATGAGAAGCAAAGATGCTGAGATATTTCACCGAGGCTCAACTATCATGTTTCTTACAGATTCAGGACTGCAGGCTAGAGGAGGTAATAACAGCAGCAGCAACAGTACCAGTAATAGCTGCCGTCTATCCCTTGCCCCCGTGCAACAGGCACTGTGCTAAGAACTTTACATATAATATTTTATTTGATTCTCACATAACTCTGCCATGCAGGTTATTTTCCCCACAAAAGAGATAAAGAAACAGAAGCTTAGAGGGATTAAAGCAATTTGCTGGGGTCAATAAGCACCAAGTGGCATGGTCCACACATCTGCTAACCCATGTCCCCTCCTTGTAGCATTCCAGCCTTGCTCAGGCATCTGGTGAGACAAATGGGATTCTGTGTCCTAAGGTTAATAAACCTGAACTTAGAGTTCAAAAAATAATAAATGCCAAACAGAAAGATCAACCTGTTTAATTTAGGAAGGAATGTTCTTTTCAACAGCACCATTTAAAATAGAACCAGCCAGGCACAGTGGTGCATGCCTCTAATCCCCAGTGACTCAGGAGGCTGAGGCAGGAGGATCCCTTGAGCCCAGGAGTTTGAGACCAGCCTGGGCACCATACTGACACCGTCTCTAAAAATATTTTTAAAAAGTCAGGCGTGGTGGCGTGTGCCTGTAGTCCCAGCTACTCTGGAGACTGAGGTGGGAGGATCATTTGGGTCTCAGAGTTTGAGGCTGCAGTGAGCTATGGATTGTGCTACTGTACTCCAGCCTGGGTGACAGAGCGAGACCAAGTCTCTAAACAAAAGTAAATTAAAATATAATATAGACCTAACTGCCAAATGTCAGTTTGGCTTTTTAATGGACTTTTTAATTTCTAACGTGGCTAAAAATTATTGTAAACAGTCCCCATGATAAGATAAATGAGTTTCAGGATTCTGTTATAACTCAGAGTCTACTCTATCCTGAAACAACACAATAAATGACTTAATCTCCTAGAGAAACGTCTCTTGTTGCTCAGAGAATACTAACAAAAACTTTTACTTACAGACAAATCTGCTTTTAAACCAAGGACTTATAGATGAACATACTTTTAAATCAGGGAATTTAAAAAACAGCTTCTTTAGTAATTTATCATAACTTCTCTTTTTCTTTCATACTGATTTTGTTTAAGATACAATAGCCATGACGCTAAAAGTTGACAATATCCATCGCTAAATATCCACCTTCAGAATGCCAATATTCTAGAACTCTGTTGCCTCAGTTCAAGATAAAATATTCACGTACACAGGGATTTGTATGGGATTGACAGAGCCAACTCAGTAGGACAAATGGGGGGAAATTCCACGCACAGCATTTATGGGAAACATCAGGTTAGTGTGGTCCCAAGACCAGCTGCAGCTCCCTGCTACAGTCCCCACAAATCACGAGGACTCGCAGTTGCCCCAAGCCCGTGGCATTTACCAAGTGTCTTGCTTAAGCAAAGACAAGACTTTTCTTCTGCTCCTGGAGAGTGAAGACTCCATATGCTGCGCCATAATCTCCCTGTGGCAAAAATAGCCTTGGGGATTTATATCACTTCCAGGAAGGAAGGATGTATGGGATGGTGACCATTTGGCAAAAAGCTGGCAAGGCTGGGACGCTGCAATGACTGACACATTTCGATGCCTGAGACCTTCCTTATCTATCAGAGTGACGTGTCCGCAGAGAGGCTACGGAGTCTGTGCGTGCATTGTTTTTTGGTGTATGAGGAATTCTTAACAGAAATTTCAAGAATTCAAGAGATCCTGAACGGCACGTGAAACAAAGGGGAGAGAAATTTCATCTGCTGGGGATCCCAAAAGGCCATTTAGAACCAATTTAATGTAACTAGTTAGGGTCAGAGGTACATCACTGTGTCACTTGCAAAGCTCTCCATCTGGAGAGGTCAGAACTGACAGAGGAAGATGCTTCCACTTTCTTCTGAAGGTGCCACGGGCGAACTCTGTGTCCAGGTGGCCTCTTCTCACTGCTCCTCCATGCAGACACCTGGCGCAGACTCCCAGCTCTCTTTTCCGTGTGGCAGGAGGTAAGACTCTTCTTGCTTGACCTTGCAGAAGCTCTGGGCATGGTTCGTCACTTTCTCCTCCTCCGTACTCCTTCTTCCCTTGGCTTCCAGCGTGCCACCCTCCCCTGGCTTTCTGCCAGCCTCACTGGTGGCTCCTACTCACCCTCTTCTGCTAATTCCTCCTCTTCATGTTGAAGTGACTCAGTTCTTAGTCCTTGTCTCTTCTCCATCCACCCTCACTCCCTTGGGGAGCCATGCAGTCTCAGGCCATATAGACGGTATTTAAAGTAAACAACTCCCAAATTCGTATCTCCACTCTCTCTTGAACTCCAGATTTCTATGTTCAGCTGCCTGTTTGGCATTGGGACTTGGAGGTATAACAGATACCTCAATCTCAACATGTCCCAAACTGAACTCCTGAGCCTCCCCCAAGCCCACTGCCCTCTCTATCTCAGTGATGGCATCTCCATCCTTCCAGGTGCTCAGGCCAACAACCATGGGATCATTCTTGACTCCTCTCTTGCTTACCTCCTATACCCAATCTGGCAGAGAATCCTGTTGGTTCTCCCTTCAAGATACATTCAAAATATGTCCAAAGCATGGCCAATTTCCCCAGTTACACTGCCATCCGCCAAGCGTAAGCCACCATCATCTCTCTTGCTCCGCCAGCCTCCAAACAGGTCTCCCTGGCTTTCAAACTCGCCCTCCTAAAGTTTATTCTCAACACAGAAGAAGCCTTTTAAAATGCTCCTTCTAAAGTATAAGTCACATCATGTCACTCCTCTGTTCAAAACCTACAATGTCTCCAAAACTCATTCAGAGTGGTAGCCAAAGGGCTTACATTAGCCTATTGGGGTCTCTGCGATTCCCAGTGATCAGCTCCCCCCACCACTTACCTCTTGGGTTTCGCTTCCCACCATCCTCCCTCTTAATCACTCTGCCCTGGTCATACCAACCTCTTGCACGTCCCAACCTTTTGCAATAGTTGTTCCCAGTGCATGGAATAATCTTGTCCTCATCATCTCTGTTCAAATGTCACCTTTCAGTGAGGCTCATACCACACTATCTAAAATCACTATCTAAACCCTCTGCAAAACTCCAAGCTACCTTAGCTTGCCTGACATAGCACTTACCAGCTCTAACATCCTCTGTGATTTTCTTATTTTAGGCTAGGCTAGCTACTGCTTGTTATTGTCTGATTTTGTCCCACATCTCCCCATTAGAATGTAAGCTCCACAAGGGTAAGGATTTTTATTTCGTTTTTTGATGTATTCCCAACTGCCTAGAACTGTGCCTGGCACAGAGCAGTTGCTCGGTAAGTATTTTTGGAATGAATAAATCAATGCTTGGCTGTTGTATGTTAGCATAGGATCACTGGAATTTCAGGTCTCGGGGGTTTAATTTGCAATGGTGAAGCTATTTTTCTCATTGGTTGGATAGTTCTTGAGATTGTTTTATGACTTATAGGCATTGCTCTTAATTATAAAAGAGATTTGTGAACTATTAAGAAATGGGATTCATTTTTCTTGGCAAATGTTCTTGAACAACAAGTTCCCGGGTTCAACTGGTGTGACCGATGTGTCCCGGCTGCACAGCAGGGCACAGGGACCAAGAACTTCACATCCCAAACCCTAGTTCTTGGCATTTAGTTCTGGGAACCAGACTCCATAGACGTTTTAACTTAAAAGTTCTGCTGACACTGCTGAGCATATTACTGTGTCAGTAGATTTTTTAAATTTAAAAACATTTTTTAAAAATTATACAACGTGAGTATATTCACACTTTAAAATATACATAGACTATAGATAACGTAAAGCTGTCCTTGTCAATCACCCAACCCCACGCCCCTTCCCACAGGGTCCCATTTCTATTCATTCATTCATTTTATTCAACAATATTTAATGACTATCTATTATGTGCCAAATCCTGTTCCAAATGCTAAGGATATGGTAAGACGATCCCCACCTGATATTTCCCCAGTCTTCCCAGTTTCTTTACATAACAATGGCTGTCATTCATTCAGCATGTACCAAGCATTTTACGTATATTAAGCCATTTATTCAAAACCACCATATGAGAATGGTAAAATTATTCTCCTCTTTTTATAGATAAACAGTAGTGAAGCACAGCAAGGAGAGATCATTACCCAAGGTCATACCTCTAGTAAATAGCACAGCCAACAGGGCACCATGATCCTTGAGTCCTATCTCTCCATGTCTCCCTCACCCCCTCCCCAGTCCTTGGTATCCAGTCTATCTGCACAGCCAGCAGCCTCCACCTGCTCCATCTCCACGCCCCACCAGGCACCCCAGCACCACGCTTTCTGGCATGGCTCAGGGCAGTAGCCCCTAACTAGTCTCTCTGCCTCCCTCTACTTGCCCCTGACTGTCTACTCTCCACCGCACAACCACAGTGATCTTATAAACCAACGTTTAGACCCTCTAATGGCTTCCACTGCACTTAGATCACAATCCTAAGTAGGGTCTATATGAACCCTGCCTTCCTCTCCTACTCACAGCCTGGTACCCTCCTCCACACCTGCCAGCCTTCAGCCACACTGGCCTGCTTTTCCTTGAACACAGCAGGGCCATTTCTGCCTTGGAACACAGCCGCAGCTGTTGTGACCCCAGACCTTCTGCGTCTGGCTCTGTCTCAACATCTAGGATTTAATATCAATGGCACATCCTTGCCCACCCAAACCAAAATAGCCCCCTGCCTCCACCCCACACACCCACTCTTATACTTTGTGGTTAAGATTGTAGAATGGCACAACCCATCTATCCATCAAAACCTAAATGCACATATCTAGCCATTTGACCCAACCATTCTACTTCTAAGAATTTATTCTAAATATAAACTAGTACATGTGTGAAATGATATATATCATAGGATTATTCATTGCTGTGTTGCCTCTAATAGTAAAATGTTGGCAACAATCTAAATGTCCATCAATAGGACCTCTTTAAAGAAATTATTGTCCATAGTGACAGATAAAATGCATCAGGTACTTTCTATGTACCCAAAAAAACTTATGAGTTAAGTACTAATATAAGCTCTATTTTAGACAAGAAAGTTAAGACAGAGATTAAGTAATTTAGCTGAGAAGCACAGCTAGTAAGTGGTAAATCGAAGATTCACAGCCCAGGCTCTTGGTCTCTATGCAGTATTGACTCCAGATACATATTGCCATGGTAGAATACCATGCAGCCATCAAAAGGAACGAGACATTATATCCATACTGGTATGGACTCATTTCCAGGACAGGCTGTTAAGTGAAAAATTTGAAGTGCAGAACAAGTAGGTAGAGTTTAATCTCTTGGAGTTCTGGTTTTTGTTTTTGTTTTTAAAAACCCACCAATACATATGTTTGTATACATGTATACAAAGACATATAAAAAACAGTGGGGGCCAGGAGTGGCGGCTCACACCTTAATCCCAGTGCTTTGAGAGGCCAAGGTGGGAAGATCACTTAAGCCCAGGAGTTTGTGACCAGCTTGGGCAACACAGCAAGACTCTGTCTCTAAGAAAAGTTAAAAAATTAGCTGGGCATAGTGATGCACGCCTGTAGTCCCAGCTACTTGGGAGGCTGAGGCGGGAGGATCACCTGAACCAAGGAGTTTGAGGTTACAGTGAGCTATCATCTGGTCATTGCAATCCAACCTGGGTGACAGAATGAGACTATGTCCCTTAAAAAATAAAACAAAGCAAAAAAAAAAAAAATAGTAGTGAAACATGTAAAAAATAGTGGCTACTCTGGAAAGGGAAACTAGAGGTAGCCAGGGCAGGAGTGGGAGAAGACTTACATTTTGCTGCATATTCTTTTGTGCCTTTTGATTTTTGTGTATACACAAACATGCACATACTACCTATTCCAAGAACTAAATGGCCCTACCAGAGTCATTATCTAAAATTGCTTGGTTGTTCTTTGCAGTGGGTCGGGGAGGGGTGGTTAGCAGTGCTCGTTCATTGTACTAGCTTTGTAAACTCACTAGACCTCACTAGAGTGTAAGATCCATGAGAACAGGGACTTTGTGTGTACAGTTCAGTGCCACAGCCCCAACATCTAGCATGCTACCTGGTATACAGTAATTCTGAAGGAACGATAATTAGTGCCCAAGAATCTGGGGCTGAGACAATCAGAGAGTCAAAACAGAAAGAGCCTTTGTTACCAAAAATGTACAAACGTTTTTACTGCTTTAGACCAACAAGTAAGTTTCCTAGTAGGAAAAAATTAAGATCCTGGCCCAAAGAATATTCCTATACTATTAACACCAATACTGAAAGTTAAGATTCTGAATAAGCAATACTCACAATGATAAGTCCCAGGTCCCAAGGGATTTCATTTCAGGTCATATAGAGTCACAAAAATGCTGAAAATGGGCAAGAAGCAGAAAATAGCTCAAGTCTTTAAAAGCAGGAGAAATTCAGAAAGGCTATTGTGTACCAAGTGTCAGTTATTAATTAAGTAATTTGGGGTTATAAAAATTATTGTTGATTCAGTAAAAGGAAAACTCCCTCTTGGAGGCTGCGCAATGCTACAGAAACCATCTGCCCCAGAATCGACCACCGTGAGCCCTCCGGAGCTGCGCTGTCTGGTCACACCTCCAAATGCAAAGGGAATGAGCTCAATAACAAACCCAAACCACAGAACCTACAGGAAAATGATAACTCTGAGAATGTTCTTCATTTTCAAACTAAATAGCAGAGGCAGAGGAGGAAAGCATCATTTATTAGTGCTGTGTGATTGTTAACTTTATGTGTCAACTTGACCGGGCCATGGGGTACCCAGATACTTGGGCAAACATCATTCTGGATGTTTCTATGATGGTATTTTTGGATGAGATTAACATTTACATCAGTGGGCTGAGTAAAGCAGATTACTCTCCCTAATGTGGGTGGGCTTCACCCAACCAGCTGAAGGCCCAAATAGAACAAAAAGGCTGATCCTCTCTCAAGTAAGGGAGAATCCCTCCTGCTTGACTGCCCTTGAACTGGGGCATTGGCCTTTTCCTGCCTTTGGACTTAAATTGAAATCTCAGCTTTTCCTGTGTCTTGAGCCTATCGGCTTTTGGACTGGAACTACACCACTGGGTCTCCTGGGTCTCCAGCTTACTGACTGCCCGTGGCTCTTCTCAGCCTTCACAATCAGGTGAGCCAATTCCTTATAATATATATTATGTTATATGTTATAATATAACTAGATTATATTACTATGTTATAATATTATGTATAATACATAATTATAAATATAGATTATAAACTATAAATACATAATTGTATTTATTATAAAATATACACACACATCCTATTGCTTCTGTTTCTCCAGAAAACCCTGACTAATACATGTTGCTTCCTCTGTTAGGAAAACTTGCCAAAGTGAAATACCTCTTGATACAACCTGTCAAGATGGGAAGCCTGAGATGGGAAAACAATGCCCTCCCCACTACCATCACCAATGCACTCTCAGCTGGTGAAGAGAGATCAAAAGTTTAAAAGCTACGGACTTAGACATATATCTGGTAAGGGGTTAATATCCAGAATATATAAAGAACTCCCACAACGCAACAACGAAAGGCAACCCGAGTTAAAAACTTGGCCAAGACTTGATAGACATTTCTCCAAAGAAGATATTACGTATGACTAATAAGCACCTGAAAAGATGCCCAACATCACTAATCATTAGCGAAATGCAAATCAGAACCACAAGGAGATACCATCTCATATCCATTAGGATGGATGGCTACTATTGAAAAAAAAAAAAACCAGTAAATAATAAGGGTTGGCAAGGATATGGAGAAATCGGAACCCTTACACACTGCTGGTGGGAATGTGAAATGAGGCAGCTGCTATAGAAGACAGTATGGCAGTTCCTCAAAATATTAAAAATAGAATTACCATATGATCCAGCAGTTCCAATTCTGGGTATATACCCAAAAGAATTGAAAGCAGGATCTCAAAGAGATATTCATACACCAATGTTCACAGCAGCATTATTCGCAAGAGCCAAAGGGTGGAAGCTACCCAAGTGTCCACTGATGGATAAATGGGTAAATAAAATGTGGTACATACACACAATGAAATATTATTCAACCTCAGAAAGCAAGGAGATTCTGATACATGCTACAACATGGATAAAGCTTGAAGACATTATGCTAAGTGAACTAAACCAAGACCTAAAGACAAATACTGTATGATTCCACCTATATAAGATACCCGGAGTAGTCGAATTCATAGAGACAGAAAGTGAAATAGTGGTTGGCCCCAGGGTGGGTGGTAATGGGGAGTGATTGTTTAATGCATACACATAGTTTCATTTTTGCAAGGTAAAGAGTTCTGGAGATGGATGGTGGTAATGGTTGTACAACAATGTGAATGTACTTAATACCACTGAACTGAACACTTAAAAATGGTTAAGATGATAAATTGTATTTACCACAATTAAACATTTTTAAAGCCAAAGACTTAGAGATCTCCAAGAACTACCAGTAAGCTTTAAAGAAAAAAAGTTGCAGAAAAATGCATATATTAATAATATAGGCCCATTATGTAAAAACTAGCATAAATATATATGCATAGAAAAAAGACGAATTGTCACTAGCAGTTACCAGTAAGATGGAAAGGGAGCGATGAAGTGGAACGTTCATGTATCGCTGTGTGCCTCAGTATTGACTGAACCTGGTACAGTAAAAACATATTTGTATTAGCTTCCTAGGGTGGCCGTAACAAAATACCACAAACTGGGTGACGGGAAACAGCTGAAATGTATTGTCTCACAGTTCTGGAAGCAAATCAAGTCTAAAATCAAGGTGTCAGCAGGGCACACTCCCTCTGAGACACTGAGTAGAATCCTTCCTTGCCTCTTTCTAGCTCCCGGTGGTGGCCGTGGAGTCCTGGTGTTGCTTAGCTTGCAGGTGCGTCACTCCCATCTCTGCCTCTGTTGTCGCAGGACACTCTCCCAGTGCCTCTCTCCTCACATGGCATTTTCCCTTCTTGTAAGGATACGAGTCGGGTTGGAGTAGGGCCCACCCTAATGACCTCATCTTAACTTGATTACATCTGCAAACACCCTGTTTCCAAATAAGGTCACATTCATAGCTACTGGGGCTTAGGACTTCGACATTTTTAGGGGACATAGTTCAGCCTATAGTGATATTTGTGTTAAAAAAACAAAAGCAAAAACTACAGTTAAGTTTCCTTGAACACTCTGCTTATGAGACTCCAACAGGATATGTGAAGATCCCTTAGAGGTGGTGTTGTGAGACTCGGGAACATGTATTCAAGAGCCGCACTGCAGAGGGTTGAATCCCAGCCCAGCCACTTACAAACTACATTAATTTTGAGGAAGTTCAGTAGCTTCTCTGTGCCTCAGTTTCCTTATCTGTAAAATAACGGCACCTAACTCACAGGGTAGTTAGGAGGATTAAACAATTATAGAGTGGCTATAATGCCTGGTACATAGACTCAATCAACATGAGCAATTGTTATGATTATCACCACCTACACCACCCCAAAGACTCCCCTGGGAAGCGTTCTTGGGGACAGAGCACCTTTATTTTTGTAGCACCTACTCAATGCCTGTCCCTATAGTTGCTTGCCCAACAGTCTCACGCTTGACTTTCAGAGTACCAGCAATTTTCATTTGATACAGGGTTACACTGCCGCGTGAACTATTCTTCATCCACGCACTTATCCAACTCGCGTCCCGGGTGCAGTCCCCTGTGTGGCGTGGCAGTCCAGCTCGCCTTGGCTGGTGGGGCTTTGGAGCAGCACCACTGGACCATCAGGGCAAAGTGCCTGTCACTTCACCCGCAGCCTGAGTGAGGCACAGAGCAGTTCTCGGCCTCGGTCCTCCCACCTTCTGTGATCAGGGCCCTATATTTGGATTTTGATCTTGGCCTGACTTGCTGCTAAATCTGTAACCAGTTACTCTTACAGGGTTGTGGGGGAGGAGTCACGTTGCTATGGCAATCCAACAACTCTGGGCAGAAAGAGAGCAGAGGAAATGGAATTTCAGGGCCCGAGACCACCAAAGGACTGAGATACCCATCTCTGCCTTTGTGCCCCAGAAACAAATCTTGATATGCTAAAATAAACAGACCTCTCTTCTCTTTTTCCCAAATTTCCAACCATTGACAAAAATAAAAGCCTGCTTATACAAGTACTCTATTCACATGTCATTTCCTAACAGGACAGAAACTAAAACTCACACTTCATTCAGCAAGTCAGGAAGTCAGCTGATTTCCTTTAAAACCCTCTCTCTGCATGAAACGAGCAATTGTCCAGTCTGAATTTTATACATAATATTACTTTTTGGCCTGCAGTTTACAAATAAACTAACAGAGAGACACAAATAGAACTCGGGCTCTCTCATCTCCCAGTGGTTTAAAGGAGCCGGAGGAGGGCAAAGGAGGATGAAAGAAAGTGCCTGGTAACCCGGAGACCTCATCTTGGACAATGACTTCTACCCCGCCCACACCGTAACAGAGCCGCCAACACAGAGCAGAGCTGACTCGTTACATTCTCCCGTCATTGTTTTCCTCTCTGCGTTCTGGGGGCGGTGGCGCTTCTAAGGAACCCAACTAAATGGTAAATCACAATCAAAGAGACACACAAACACAAACCAGGGGATAAGACTGTCCGTGAGCTAGATATTCAGGAGCTAGGTCATCTCATGAATGAACCAAAGAAAGTTCTGGTAGGCTAGTCCAGGACAGGATCAGCCTGGGAGCAACAAATGTAACTGACAGGCTGCATCTTTGAAAAATGACTCTGGGCTAACCTTAGAATTCACATCTTAGCGTAGCAAGGAGATAATTTTCCTTTTTTTTTTTTTTTTTTTTAAAGTCAGAAGCACCCCTTGACCTGATTCTCTTTACTTTCTGTCCTTTTTCACCTCTTCTTCCAAGACAGTTTTTCTGCGCTTCAGCTAGGAGGGAGTAAGTACGTGAGTGAGATTTGTTGACTCAAGTGTCTGGGAGTGGGCAGGTAAAAGGTGACGACTTAGTTGAGTTATGACTGTGTAATTTTTCTGAATTTTTAAGGAAATAGCAATTGCTTAGAATTACACAATAAGATTGTGTGGATAAACAGATCAAAGAAATAAGACGTAATAGAGGAAAAAACTTGGGAGCAGGAAGCAGAAGATTCAAGGCCTTGACTTGGTTCTACCACTTAGCTCTAAAATGGGCATAATAATACCTGCCCTGGTCCCAATTATTATATTATGAGGATCAAATGAAGTCATATATGTAAAAGTCTTCTATAAACTATTAAGCACTATTCAGCGAATGTATTGCTATTCTGCCAGAATCAGATGTGTTGAACATAGAGAATGCAGGTTCTCCTGCTTTGTACACTCTTCGGCCTTCACAGGAGTTCCTTATATCTAGTAAGAAAAACAATTGCAACTAAAACCAAAAATGTGCTAACCAAATATGCATATAGGTTTTTAGACCAAATTCCCAAAAGTGGTTGAAGGGACAGCAGTTCAACTTGGAAAGTCAAAGCAGTCGGCCATCACCAAGCAATCAGCAATGCATCCACAAGGTACAGGACACCCGCAGGCAAAGCAGCTCTTCTTCCTAAATGGTACCTTCATAATGAGATCACTCACTGTTGTGCGAGAGATAAGAAGTTTTAGTTCATAAAATTCTAGTTGGTAGTATGCCATGTCAATTAGCTTCTTACTCTATGTTCATAGCATTAACACTAAATTAGAACTAATTACCATCTCAATTGACAATTTAGAGGCCATTAAAATATAGATTAGCCTGAAAGAAATACAGTTTCCTGTGGAAAGTGAAATTCTGATGGAGAAGAGAGAAACTAACATCTAACTTTTCGTGCATTAATGACCCTGTAGCGGGTGCTAAAGTAGGATGTTAATTAAAGTAGAGCAACTACCTTTCCTGACCTCCTGTAACCTGGAGGTTTAAAAGGACAAGATAACTCGGACACACACACACACACACACACACACACACACACACACACACACCCCTAGCAGTAGAGTTGCCGTCTGGTAAGTATGGCCCACAGTTAATACCATGCCTTGGTCAGGTGCTAAACACAGACTTTGCTTAGCATGCTTCAGAAACAACTAGAAGCTTTTAAGCAGAGGTCAAGACATATTAAACTGGAGTGGGATAATTTGGAGGCCCAATGCGTGGGGAGATGAAGCAGGGAAGAAAGTAAGGAAAGTCAAGCAAGAGTGACCGTTAGTGTCATGAGCAGAACATTCCCAATGAACAAAGCCGCACAGGGGAATTCAAAATTTTAATTTTTAAAAATTATTTACTATAAAGCTCTATTCCTAGGTACTTTCTGACTGCTTTACATTTCTAACTGGTAACTACTTAACTATGTAGCCCTTTCTCCAAGAAGACTTACAGATATGGAGATAGATTTTTAAAGAGGTGTGAAAGGATTTAACATTTCATTTTGTAAACATCACCTGGTGATCAGAGGACTCACAGTCTGTCAACAAACAAGTCTCACCTGGGTTCGCAAAACAAAGCAAAATGGCTTTTCCAGGTTCTGGAAGGAAACTTATTCTTGCTATTTTCACTACTGAACTTTCAGGTAGCCAATTTCAGAATGGCAATGTTTACCTTACGTTCCCTACAACCTCACACCTAGTGTAGGGAAAACTAGCGACAGAATGCCACAAAGCAGAAACGTGGGAGTAATTGCTCAGCAAGTCAGAGAGCTTTGGATCTGATTGTACGCAACAGCAGGAGAGCCCATTACTCCAATTGCTGAAATTATGTCTCGCTGGAGTCAAGTGTACAGAAATATTTATAGAATTAGCAAAACACTATCATTGTCAGTTTTGGAGGTTGCCTAATCTCCTGAAAATTTTTTGGGATATAGGGGAGTGAAGTGGGGGACAGGGGGGCACAAAGGAAGCCATCCGCCAACAAATGCTGGGTGTCAAAAAAGAAATGAAGGGTGCTTTTGCTGTAGTAGCATAGTGATTAAAGAAAGCATGAGAAACCAAACCCACGTCATCATATTCCATCCTAAAGCACAAACAGACTAACTATTGCTGTCACTCTAGATATGTGTTCCAAAAATTTCTATTAGTTGACAAAATCCTTACATTTGTAAAGCACCCTGAAAAGTTGTATTTACTTTTCTGATACTTTTTTAAAAAATTGCTCTATCCTTCGTGTTTCAGTTATTATGGTCACTTTTTAAAAAAATCTCTTTTCCTAGGTTGCCCTTTCTATTAGAAAGTAATTGTGGTGCTCATAATTTAGTAGTTGAGGATAACTGGATAGCCGTATGAGTAAAACTATTTGCTTTCTTGCCAGTTCAGTTGGTCCTCAATGTCTATTAACAGTCACAAGAGACTCAGAGAGAAAACTGCATTCACTTTCTAGGTCTCAACTGTAGGTTTTTTTGTTAACAAACCTCAGGTAGCACATCATTTGTGCTCAGTTAAACTGGTTGTTTCTGAAATTTCCTGCTAGCATTGAAATAGATGTCAGAGCAGGTGGTCTTCAAAAGGTCTCAGATCAGTACTGCTCGGGCTCCTTGACTCAGTCAGGGCTTGTGTAATAACAGTCTATGGAGGTGGTTCCAGAAGGGAAGTACAGAGCCATTCAGTGATGTTTGATGTCTTTTTCCTTCCCACGTTGCACACTGACATGTTAGTTATCATGTGATTGGAGACAATATAACAGAAATTAAATAGGAGTGGATGAAATCAAACTGGTTCCTCTCAGATACCATCTATTAGATTATCTCCTCACACTAAGTTCTTATGAAAACAGAAACATCCTTCTCATTTTCTTCCTGGTTAAGTTAGAGGAAAAGCGGCCTTGGGCAGCCATGGTCCATTTCCTGCTAATGTTTCAGGAAGAATGGAAAGAATGAGAACATGCCAGGTCGAGAGACTCTAAAAGAGGTTTTGCAGTAATAACCAGTACCTCCCATGTTGTTAGCCCCCAGCTGTGTCCAGAACATTTCTACATGGACACCCACCTTACCTCAAATTCAGCAAGTACGCATCAAGTCCATCCTTGCTCCCCCCACAGCTGATCCTTACCTTGGTTCATTTCCACCAACAGAATTAGCCATCATTTTTCCAGTGTCCAAGAATTAATACTTTGGAATCATCTTTTACACTTTTCCTCCCTTTTCACTGATGTCCAAGCTATTTCTTAACGGAGTTGTGCTCACAGTTACTGGTTATATTGACAGATTGGAGTCCCCAACCTATATCCCAATATTCACTGATCTGGATTAAACTTGGCTTTAAATATAAATACTCTCCAACCTGCTCGGGGGTTTTAAAAAATGGAAGTGGGCTCTGTGAAACTAAAAACAATCTGGAAAGTTCATGAAGATGACACTGAGGCCCTATGGAGAAGCTAGAAACGGGGGAAATACAATGGCCCTCTGAGAGATAAAACATAGGACTGACACCTGGAACAGGTGTGCAGACCAGCAGCCAGGACATTAAGATCTCAGAAGAAAAGGAGCTGGCCCGACATGGGAACAGATCAAGGAAAGTGCTTGGGGAAACACAGGTAGAACCGAGGCAAGCCCTAGCAGGCTGGTGCACTCGCAGGAGCTGGGAGAAGAGCCAGGGAACAGAACAGGTCCCTGCCCTCACAGGGCTGACAGTCCAGTGGGGGCCACGGAAAACAACCAAACGTACAACACAACTCT
This sequence comes from Indri indri, assembly GCA_004363605.1. NCBI lineage: Eukaryota > Metazoa > Chordata > Mammalia > Primates > Indriidae > Indri > Indri indri. The sequence goes on along the minus strand of RJWJ010001829.1, from coordinate 78,881 downwards.
TTCCATTCACCCCTCTCCCCTTGTTCGGATCCCATGCCCACCAAGCAATCTTCCTCTCAGGATTCACCTTTTCATCCAGGTCTGCCAGTCTGCAGGGAGAGAAAGCCTGGTGGCAGTCATATTTCTCACTGTAAATCACTGTAAATCCTCTGTGGCTTGTTTTTACACATCGGCCTCCTGAGCTGGGATACTGAGTCTGCCCCTAAGAGATGGACCCACTCAGGGTGTGCTGACGAACCACACCAAGGACTGGACACAGGAGCATGGCACATCTGGGGCCACTTTTTCACTGTATCTTCATCTAACCTTGCAGAGCTAAGAACCAACAGTAGATTATTGGGGCTCCCAGGTGTTCCCAATCATATTCCACGAACTCTGCCTTTGTATAAATGACCTCAGTGGCAGTAATGTTTTTGTTTTCAAAATAACAAAGACCTTTTTCTAGACACTACCCAGTGGGTTCCAGCAGTCTCTGGATCAATTCATTATTCAGCTACAGAATTAAATCACTTCTATTTTCAGGTGACATTTGGACCTGTCAGGCTAAGAGGGCTATAAAAAGTGCTTCTCAGACTTTAATGTTGTATGTACCTAGGGAGCTGGTTGAAATGCAAATTCTGATGCAGCGGTGCTGGGGTGGGGCCTGGGATTCTGCATTTGTAACACCTCCCAGGTGATGCAGATGCTACAGGTACACGGTACACACCTCAAGGAGCAAAGGTCCCAATGCCCAGGCTGCAAGACAGGTCAGTTACATCAGAATCTCAGGGGCTGGGACTTTGACAATTAGTAATGTCAACACTGCAGGATGACTCCTAGGGGCAGCCACAATGGAGACCCAGTGGCCCAGATGCTTTTCCAGGGGCAGGACTCTTCTCTCTGCTCTTTGCGCTCACGAACAAATCAACAAAGCTCTATCTGAAGAGGCCTGGGCTACTTCCATTTTTTTAAGTTCCTCAATGCCAAAGCAGAATTATCCAAATTGTGGCATACTGTAAGTGTTCACATTTACCAAGTCAATGCCTTTAACACAAAGTACTTTATGGATAAGCTCATTTGAAGATAACATCACAAGCCTACATCTGAAGCCAACCATCCTGCCTCCCTCGATAGCCCCTGAACAGTCCCTCCATTAGGTGCTTGGTTATTTGAGAAAATTTTTCTCTAAGAAGAACTACATAATAAGAACACTAAATGGAAGAGACATTATAACTATTGCTTTCTCAGTAAAACATCAGAATTGATATAACAAAATAACAAACCCTAAATGATGAATTTCTAATTGAAACAAAAACAACATAATATTAATATAAAGAAAAATGCTTTTTTCCCCATTAACAAGCCTTATCCTAGTGTCATTATACAAAATTAATTCCCATTCAAGAAAATTAGTTTCTTGAGTCAAAATCACAGAGATTGTGCATAGGTAGCACATTTTTATATGTGAAAAAAATCAGCAAAATACTTTCTTTCCCCCAGAGAAAAATTCTTGTAGAAGAAATAGTCATTATTCTATTCCTAAATTTCATATGTTATGAGTAACACAAAAATACACAATGAATAAAGATTATTTTTATAAGATGAATTGCTTTTCCCCAAAACACTCTTCTGTCCTGCTTTGCTGGCACATCAGAAACAAGTTTAGTTGCACTTGGACACACTTTCAAAACCAGAAGATTTCCCCTTTTTTTTCCCTCTCAGATAATGCATTAGAAAGTATCAACAACCTCTGAATGTTAGGGGGTAGATTTATTTTCTTTGGATAGAGGAGACTGCAAGAATGGATCTGGTCTAGAATCTAAGAATGCTTTTGCACTTCAAAAACACATTCTGAGAACAAACACACACTAAGCAGTCTTCGGGCATTTTTAACCATGTGGGTCTTGCTTCATGACGGCCTTCTTGGGCTGTCTGTGGTGAGTGCCAGAGAGGAAAGACTGATCTGTGATTGTCCTGTTTGAATTCAAGAGTTGCTATTTGAAAAATTCAAACAGGAAATCTGGGAGTTGAAATGTACCAGATCTTTGCCTAGAGGTCATGCCTGCAAAACAGCCCTCAGATGTCAGCCTGTCCTCTCTCCTTTTGCCACCTGCCCTGATGGCAAACTTCAGTGGCTCACAAGAAAAAATAAATAGAATGATGACTTTTTTTTCCTAGGTTCAATTTTAAATTATAGAGATGTTTGCTCAGAAAACACCGTAGCTTTAAGCACACATTCCTTAAGACTTCTTTCCTACCTGGTTTAATTCCAATTTCTTTAAAAAGAGCTCAGACCTAAAAGTGGTCCCCCCAAAACCACTCTGCCTTATAACTAGAGAAGCTTGTTCTAAACTGGCAAGGTAGGGCCAGCGCCATAAAAATCTGCACCATTTATGACCATTTGCCTCATTCTGGGATCCTCCTCCCATGCGAGGGGGAGGGAATGCCACTATTCTGTTCACCTGACATTTTATGCAGGGCTTCCCAGCACCACTTTGGGTATCAGATTGACCTAGTTTCAATGACGATGATGATGCTGGTGGCTCAGATACTGATGACTTGGTGCTTATTTTTTTCCAGGCACTGTTTTGGGCAGCTTCCATTTGCTTATTCTTTTAATTCTCGAACAACCCTATGAGGTGGGTACTGATATTAGGCCCCTTTGCAGAGCTGTTTAGGCTCTATACCTGCTAACTCTGAGGCCCAGGGTAAGTCAGTTAAACTCTCAAACCCTCAATTTCAACATGTGAAAAATGAGTAATATAATAATGCCAACCTCATGAGACAACGTACACAGGGCTCACACAGGCCTGGAATTTACGTAATGCCCACCTAAGGGTAGCCATCAGTTTTAGTTGAATGTCTGGTGGAAGAAATGCTAAATTTAATGTCATCTAGATGACAGTTCTCTTGAGATCAACGAAAAAAGAAAAAAACTCTTCCAAGTCCAAGGGAGAACAGGATTTTAAAAAATTAATTGACTTGTCTGGCTCTGTTTTTGTCTCAGAACAAAAAAGGTCATCCCTAGCCAAAATCTGATCCCTACCTTGGTTTCTTAATGTGCTTCATATTAAATTTGTTCTAATCATTCCCCCCAAGCGTTTGTTACATAGGAAAAGAACACCTGCTATGTAAAATGGACTGAGTGCTAAGATACATTTTATAGACACAGCCAGAAAAGAAAATGTAGATGAGAAGGCAGGAGCTCAAGATTACCCCTCCTGCCCCTGAGCAATTAAAGAATTTTACATATAATTTAGGATAGCATGGAAAGAAAGTTATCATTTTCAGAGTCTTGATAACAACTATATCTGAATACCAGAAACTGATTTTTGGCTAATTAATACTTTGGCTTAAAATAATTACCTATTAATTATATCAATAAATAGATCATCATTCTTAGCAGTTTTCCTATTTACAATTCATTCTATTTTAAATTATAGTTAAGAATGTATTTGATGGCGGTTGCTTGCACATGGAAGTGACTCTATAAATCTACTCTTAAAATACACTTAAAGTGACATATATTTGATCAATAAAGGGGCTCTTTTCTAACCTTTCTATATGAAAAATATATTTTTCAGCATTTTTAAAGACATGACTGTTTTATATAATGCTAGCTCTATTCTATAGTTAGCCTTAGGAGAAATACATTGCTTTACAGAGATCCAATAAATAGTGAAGTAAAACATTTTTCTTTCCTGCCCAAGACATCTTTGAATAAGTAATTTTCCAAAGGACAAGTGTTAGCTTAAAAGCGAAACAAACAACAAGAAAAGGGGAAAATGAAAAACATCCTAGTGATTGGCCAACTTCTCTAGCACCAGGCAAAAAGCAGCCCTGAGGAAATGCACCTTAGAAACTCAGTAACTCTCCACACTGAAGAAAGACCTGTCCCCAGAAGGATCTATTAAGTAAAACATTCATTTAAAAATATACTCAAAGACATATTTATCTATTCTAACCTTGGCTTAAATTATACTGTTTATTTTCAAGTCTGAAGGGAAGATAAGTTTGATAAATGCTCAGGTGGAGGTAGTTTGGCTAAACCTGTGATTTCTCAAAGTCAAAGGCTTTACTTGGTATTTCCTTTATGATCGATCCTCAGTAGATACCATTTAAAATCTCAAAACTGCAAATTTATTATCTCTTGGTTTATAAGCAGTAGTGTGTTGGGAAATGTCTTAACAACTGATTCTTGGGGGCTGGGGGAGGGGATGGGGTGGATCTGTAACATGTGCCGATTTCCTTGGTGTAAATACTGCTAACATGGCCGATTTCAGGCTGCCAAGGTGATGTCATTGAAAGCATAGTTGGAAAAAGCTGTGCATGATCAGCTCATGGGAGCTGGAGCGAGCTGGTGCCAGCACACCACTGGAAATAAAGTACATCAGCAATACCATATAGCTCTAAACCCATTTTAATATGAGTTGCACCAGAGGCACCTTACCCAAGTTGAAAGTATTTAATTTTTTATTCTTACACTGTTTGTCATCAAAAGATCAATAATGTTTGAGCACAATCAATTGCAAACCCCTTGGGTGAAAACACATGGTAATAAGTGGAATGGCTTCTTAAAGAACAAATCCTATCATACTAATCTCTTCCAATAACTCAGGGCCAGGCCTAAAAGATATCATCTATCTCGATGTCAAGAGGCTTTCAGTCTTTCCCACACAGTGTAGTTATCAAAAAACTTGTAAAAACATAGTTGACATCATAGCTAAAATCAGGTACCCAACTTTGAAGAAATTTACAAGCTCAGCATGGTTCTCAGTGGCAGAGAAATAAATTGTCAGGGAAACCGCTTGTTAAATGGTGATCCAGGTGTAGTTTAAAGCTGTCACCAGCAGGGCGGACTACTGTAGATGACATGTGAGTAGTGGCAGTCAGAACTCAAGAGGAAAAAGAGGTTGAATGACTTGTTAAAATTAATCATGAAATCTAATGACTCATCAAAATGACTGCATATAGTATGGGTACATGGAATACAAGGTATTTGTTCATTTTCCCGACTTCAAAGAAGACAAAAATGTGAAGTTACCAGGGAACTGGCCAACCTAAAATATCTTCCTATACCACTTTCCTCTGGAGAAGGAAGGGAAGAATTCTTTCTTCCTCACAGGTTCTTCTTTACCTGTAAGAACCTTTAATTCTAACAAACCAAGTCTGAACTCTTATCTTTCAGTGAAGAAAATGGTTTAGTGATTTCAATGAAATTACTATCAAATACCATAGTAATTCACACGTGCATGTTCTTGTAATATAATTTGTTAATCATTTGTGTATTTTAATGGATAGTTAAATTTATTTCTTGTTGAAAGAACCCCATGTATTTGGGGAGCTACAATCCTTCCATGTACAGTTGAAAAAGAAATACCGTATATATTCTCTGGAATATATTATGTCAGGAAAATGAATGACCCTCCCATCTTCCCTCCTTTATTCTCATAGAATTGTAAAGAATATTATCATGTTTAAACATCGCCACACTAATTACATATTTAATTTCAAACCCTTTAAAAAATCCCATGGCTTGTAAATACGTTTGTCATTCATCAGGGTCTTGAATAAATTGTTTGATACAACAGTAAAGTAAGGATAAATTTTACCCTTAAAGGTAAATTGGCTGGAAACAAACTGCAGTCCTGGCTGTAGCTCATATTAAAAATTATCCTTTTGCAATTAAAGAACAGTATTTCTCATTGCTACCTTATAAAATGAAATTTTACATTTTTTTGAAGATTCACAATTCCTGTATTGTGTATTGTTACTTCAGAAAATTGGGGTAAAAATAAACACAATTATAAGGTTGGTGACAGGATAGGGATTAAAAGGCTCTGAATTGTCAAAACAAAATAATCACATTAATAAATCAATGATAGTAAGTTTAATTCTGTAAAAACATAGCTTAACCAAAGGAACTCACAACCATTAAGTTTCCATATTCTTAAGTAATGGAATGAGCCAATAAGGGTGATTATGTTAACTATATCTGGTTATCTAACGACAGAGCAATTTGTCTTGGACAATTTGGGATATCACCTTGCCAGGAGCTTGGGCATCAACCAGGAGGGAGCCTTCCCACGCTCAGATCCTATACTTTAGAGTATTGACACAACCACCAAGACATACAGCTTCATTCGATGGCACAAAGTCCTCACTGGCAGAATAGGCTTCTAATATAATAAAAAAGGCAAATAAGAGTAATATATTAGTATTGGTCTTTTTTGCAGGTGTACCTATTCATGAAAGATTTAAGAACGTCTATAGCATTAAAAGAAAATAGGTATTGTCACATAACTCAACAGTTATGGAAAGATTTTTCCCCCCAGAATGTAAGAAAATGTGGAGTAGCATTCTGAATAGTTTTAAAGAGAACAATAAAGACAGATATAAAATGTGCATGAGCAGAGGAAGGAAGGCAATTTATAATCTTTCCTATGGGAAGGTTTATATTTTCATTCTTGACATGAAACTTAAATAGAGGCAGCTATTCGCCTGTAGTTATCTTCTCTAGAAATAGTGTGTGATTTTATACGGTCACATGGGATATACCACAAATTGTATAGCCACCTATAAATACAAGTAAATTTTACTTAAAAGGGGATGGAGTATAATGAAATGTTATTTTCATATAGGAAAGTTTTGATAAGAACATTTTTCCCCACTCACTTCTATTATATAATTAAATCTGCCTTCTATGGGGGAAGGGCATGCTCACTGTATATAATAAAATAATGGAGTAAAGCATGTTAAAATAGCGTATTTTTAAAGCCATCACTTTCACTTTAAGTAATATTTTAATACTTAAAATATTCTTAATGCCATCTATTTCAAGGAAGTCACAAAATAAAAATGGTAAAAATTAAAATAGAGTACAGACAGTACCCAACTACAGAATGATTTGTGTTCTAAAAGTTCATTTATAAATATGTTGTGCATACCCTGGGACACCTTTTTCAAGAACAAATGCTACAAGAAATAATCAGGGGCCTAGGTCAACCCACAAATGTCTACTTAGCCCATGAACTATACTGCTATATAAAATAATTCAGATTTCCAACTTGAGGAGTGAAATACATCTCCTGTGTTCTGAACATGTATTTCTCATGGGCCAAGAGACTGTCGTTCATGTAAACATTGGCAGAGATTGTGTATTGTTAGGAAAAGGAATAGAATTAAGCATCATCACTTACTAATCACACTATCTCAGGTATTTCTTCAACTGCAAAATGGAAGTAATGACACCTGCCATAGTTACTTCAAGAGTTCGCTGTGAGAATTAAATGAGAGAAAGTACCAAAAAAATCACATTGTAAACTATAAAGGTGCCTTCCACCTCTCCATGTGGGTGTCTTCATTGACAGATGCCCCAGAGTACCAGGGAGGTTGGGTGACTTGTCCAAGGGCCAAGGTGAGCTCGTGACGTGACAAGCCAAGAGAGGAAGCCAGGACTCGACTTCTGGGCTATCTCCCTCTGCACTAGATACATGACGTCTACCACACCCTCTCGGTAGTTAATCTTTATCGAACACACATGGGGCATACTACCAAAGAAACGTGATGCTGTAAGAATGGTACATTTTGAGATGATTGAGCTGAACTCAAGAGACCCAAGTCTCACCTCTGACTGGAGGTGATTATTAGACAATCACACAGACACTTTCCATGTCGCAAGCACTCTCTTTAAATTGGGAGAAGTTAGTGGGGCTTCTCCGGTCTTCCTCTTAGGAGGCTGATACTTTGGCTTTAATTTCTGTGGATAAATAACTGAGAATCAATGAAATTTCATTGTAAAGCTTTGTGTCCCTTAGGCAAAAAGGGCAAAACTGCTTGCTTTTATTAAAATATTATTGGCAACTTGAAACATTTATGAAAAGGAAATAAGCAGTAATTAAATGTTTCCCACATGTTTATACAAGGCTTACAGCAGGTATTAAAGTTATGGGGATTCAATTGGTGTATAGGTGGAAAAAAGGAGGGAAACGCACCAACTATTGAGAAGAAGGGAGAGGCCTACAAAAGTGCCTTAAGTCACTTTTGTTATCACTGTCTGAGTTTATGGTATGTATTTATGTCATAAAGCAAACTGAATTTTTGCATTATCCAAACAAATGCTTACTTTAAAGCTGTGGTCCTCAAACATTTTAATCTTTAGATCCATTTATACTCTTAAAAAGTACTGATAGCTTGGGCACGGTGGCTTACACCTGTAATCCCAGCACTTTGGGAGGCTAAGATGGGAGGATCACTTGAGGCCAGGAGTTCGAGACCAGCTGGGCAACATAGCAAGACCTCATCTCTACAAAATATACATCTATAAAAAAATTACTGATAACCCCAAAGAGCTTTTGTTTATGTGGATTACATCCATCCAGATTAACTATATTACAAATTAAAACCAAGAAACTTTAATAATATTTATTCATTAATTTATTTAAAAATCACAATACCCCTATTATATGTTAACACAAATTCCATATTTTATGAGAAATAACTATATTCCCCCCCAAAAAAAAAACTTTAGTGGGAAGAGCCACTGTTTCTAAATTTTTGCAAATCTCTTTCATGTCGCTCTTTCTTGAAGTCAGCTAAATTCTCATATCTCCTTCCGCTTTCAGTCTGTTGTGATATGCTCTTCTGGTTAAAGTATACGAAAAAATCCAGACTCACAGAAATGTAGTTGGGAAAGGAAGGAGTATTTTAATAGCCTCTTCAGATAACTGTGGAAATTCTTTGATAGTCACTAAAACTCAACAACTGCTCATTTCTTAAAGGTTACTTGAAACATGGAATCTGAAATCTTATGGGTGAACTTGTACTCTGTATATTCACGAGATAATGAGGGCAAAAAAGGGCAAACAGTGTCTTAGAATTAGTGTGAAAATAGGTTTGACATTGTGGATACTCTGAAAGGGCCTTAGGGACCTTTGGGTTCCCAGCACCACACTTAGAGAACTTCTGCTTTAAAGATGCAAATTGTCTTATGATGCATAATTGTGGAGTAAAGGTGACACTATGTAAAACTTAAGGAACAAACTGAAATAAACTTACAAAGAAGGCGTGGAAGAAAGATCAAGTGCAAACTTATCATTTATCCCATGGTCTACCTTCATCTCCTGGGAACTACAAAATAGGCACTATAAGTTAGTAGTGTAGAGAAATGGCCCAAGCCAGAGCCTGAGAATAGTAGTTGCATCATGATGGCTCAAACATCTCAGAGAAGGTGACTTTTTCAACAATATGTGAGAATCCTTGGGTACATTGTAAAGATAGTTTTATTGCATCGTGACTGTTCGTAACCAGTGTAAGTCCTTTAAACCATCCTGACATATCATATACCATGAACCCACTTCCAACAGAAGTAAATCAGAGACACCCAGTTCCTGGGGTGGCAATGCCTACAACCTCCTTAATTTCATCTCAACCTGCTCCCACCTCCCTCTGATCTCCACCCAAGAATGGGGAGCCAGCCCCTGGCCCACGTCTTCTACTCGCGCATGCATCCCTGTTCTTGTTGGAATCAGCGAGCATGTCTGCTTCCCTTGGCTTTTACTCTCTGTGAGGACTGTGGCTCTTTCTGCTGCTGACTGCCTTAGGTCTTCCCACCCCATCTTCTGTGCCCCTCATGCCTAAGCCCTGACACCCAGGTGGGTGAGGGTGGGTGCAACTCCCCTGAATGTATCATTCAAGAAAACTCATGTTTTCCAGTCTTCTTGTACAAATTTTTTTAGTATAGCACAAGGGAGAACATGGAAATAAGTCATTTTCATGCTATTAGCACATTTAGGAAACAGGCTTCCACAGTAATTAAACTAACGAAGATGACCCTAGATTGAAGAAACAGCAATTAGAGTTGACTGAATAGGCATTAGGGGAAATGAAGACATTCACATTCAAAGAAAGATGAGATTTTTAAATAAGAGATCAAATTAATAACAGTCCAAACTGTATCAAGCAGGAAAGAGCTTCTAATGACTCAAAGAAGACATGGAGACATACGCAGATTAGTCCATCACACTCAAATGAATTAAAAAATGATAGTATCCTATCATGAAAATATGGACATTAAAGAACAGGCTAAAGGAAATTGAAAAATTGGAAGAAACTGGCTAACTATATGCAACCTAAACCAAAATGGAAAGGCTCTTCTTTGAAAAAAAATTTTTCCCATGTAAATTTTCAGTTATTATTTGCCAAACATCAACAACCAACTTTTAAAGTAACAAGTTGAATCCTGTGCTATTCATACACACAATTCAGAAACCAACAATGCCTACTCCAGTGAGCCAGGTACCCATCACTGCCCACCTTGCTCACCTCAGCCCTCAGCAAAGGGATGTGCAGCTCTGGGGTCAGTCAAGGTGAAGGCGGGATCAGGGGGTTTCTATCCGCAGATTGAGTAGATCTGCCTATGCCGATCATTAGCAATGACAATAGTTATCACTGGCTTCTTTCCCATCAGACCCAGTGTGTTAGCAGAATCCAGTATATCAGGTTCTCTAATTTTCAGACTTACAGGAACCCAGAGACCAAAATCAGAGGGGAGAAGGCTAGCACAAGGAAGAGATTCATCAAATGCCCTCTCTAAGCTACGATTTTTATGTAAAGGTTGATTAAGATGGTTTGCTGGGACCTGGGTCTGCCCAGGGAATTTTTCACGCTCTGGAAGACACCTGGTGTTCTGAGTGTTGTTCACTCCCAAGAATGGGGAGCTCTGTGAAGCCCTGAAGACCGCTTGTGGGGAATGAAGGCATATGCTCATTACTGTTGGTGCTGTTGCTATCAATAAATGGGCTTTATGGGTAAAAAGGGAAGAGAGCGATGACATTATTAACATTAATTCTTCATTAATTCATCTTTGATATTTTAGTTTTTTTCTGTAAGACACATACACCCAGCCAAGATTCAAAGGCTTCCTTTTATGAACTAAAGTACAATATTTCTATGCCATTATTATATACAGCCTTGAGTAATCACAATTAATATGATTTTTAATGCACGAATTAAATGTGCTATAAACTCTAATTATCATCGTGCTAGATTTTGATCATTATTATTAGGTGAAATCTTAGAAAAAAATTTAAACCTAACATAGGTCCTAGCAGCTTTTTATTTTAATTCTACAGAGTTGGGCATATTGGCTGTTCAGAGAGAGAACTGAAACTTTCTCTTTTTCCATCTGGCTACAAATGCTTTTCATAGCTTATGTTTTCCACACTCACCCCTAAAAAATGCACTGGAGTTGAGCTATTGTAAGACTGTGTCAGATTCAAACTATTTTATCATTGACTATCTGCTATTTCATGGGAGAAGTGAACTGATTTTTTAAAAAAATCAGAATGGACTTTCATAGTAGCAAGACTTTATCAACAATGACTTAGTGTTACATGCAAATTGCTCAAAAAACTTTAAAGGCTTCAGAAATTAACTTTATCACAGAAAACATTTAGTTCTAAGCAACAGCCAGCCGTAGAGGCATGGAACCAAAGATAAGAGAAATGTGCCAAAAAATAAATGCTTTTCAGACCCCAAGTGGAGAGAATAGTAAGAGCTGGTGTCAGTCCATCGTGGTGCCAGGCCGAGCAAGTTCTCTGGTAAAGAAACGCTTTTCTGCGATGACTATAATGGGTGCTCTGTGAGCTCTGGGGCCTGGAATTGCTTTTCCACCGATGACTTTGTTCCTTCTTTACACTGTAAAGTTCAGTTTATATTTTTTGCAGAAATGCATTCTTGTCATTTCCAATGAAGATGCTGATTTGGTCACATTTCTGTTTCATTCTAATTTGAAGAAATGAGCCCTAGCTTGTTTGGAAGAGAAAATGCTGCAAAAACACTTGTTTATTTTAGAAACTTTTATTAAATATTCAAAGCAGAATGAAAGTGATCTAGATCTGGAAGACAGGGGTCATGTTTATAGTGAACAACAAAAATCAGGTTGCAGAGAGATCAAAAGATAAAAGGAATTCACTAACTAGTCGAAAGTTAGAAACACTGCATACATAACCTAATCACCTGAGATACTCTGACTTAATACCAGCCCTGCTGATAAAAGGAGAAATCATAATCGGTTCTCATCTTTCAGAGAGCAAATAAATGCTGTGTAAAAAGAAAACCACAAAAGGATGGTGATTTTACATTTATTTCAAAGACTAAATCGAGTCTTAGATCCTGCAAGCAAGTTTAAATACGCTAATAAGACATTCTGAATAATTCCGCTAACTTTTGCTGTCAGTCTGACTCATGAAGGATCCGACTACTTTCTTTGACAGTTGAGAAGGATCCACTCAGAATAATCATGTGGCAGAGGAAAAAAAAGGGCAGTGTGGCCAAGAGGAACCTGTAATGATGTACTAGGCAATTACAGCTATTTCTTCCAAACCTGCGTCCCGTTGAATTCACCTTCCTCTCCAGATGTCACAAATTAGCCCTCCATTAAAGCACCTGGATGCCAAAGAGTACACCAGAGTTAGACCATATTGAGCTATATTCATTTCCTATTGGCTCCTGTAACAAATTACCACAAACCTAGTGGCTTAAAATAACACACATGTATTATCTTCCAGTTCTGGAGGTCAGAAGTCTGAAACAGGTCTCACTGGACTAAGATCAAAGTGTCACCATGGTTTCACTCCTTCTGGAGGCTCTGGGGAGAGCCAGAGCCAGAGCCTTCCTTGCCTTTTGCAGCCTTTGGAGGCTGCCTGCACTCCTTGGCTCGTGGCCACTCCCATCTTCAAAGTCAGTAATGGCTGGCTGAGTATTTCTCACATCACCTCTGACACTGACTCTTCTTCCTCCTACTTCCACTTATAAGGACACTTGTGATTACATTGAGCCTACTAGGATAATCTAGGATAATCTTCCTATTTTAAGCTCAACCAACTAAGAACCTTAATTCCATCTGCAACCTAAATTCCCCATTCTCTATGTCACATAATGAATTTTTCACAAACTCTGGGGATTAATACATAGACATTTTGAGAGGCCATTATTCTGCCTACCACAGGTACCAAGAATAAAATGAACGTTTTACCTTCCTTAATCTTCAACAAGAGCATGCTGACTCATGAAAAGTAAAACTTACTCTTTTTTTTTTTTTAGAGACAGGGTCTCGCTCTGTCACCCGAGCTGGAGTGCAGTGGCACAATCATAGCTCACTGCAGTCTCAAACTCCTGGTTCTAGGCTCAAGCGATCATCCTGCCTCAGCCTCCTGAATAGCTAGGACTACAGGTGTGCCACCACGCCTGGCTAGTATTTTCATTTTTTTGTAGCGATGGGGGTCTCACTATGTGGCCTAGGCTGGTCTCAAACTCCCAGCATCAAGTGATCCTTCCACCTTGGCCTCCGAAAGTTCTGGGAGTATAGGCATGAGCCACTGCGCCTGGCCTACTTATTAAGTGACTTTAACATCATTTCAAAAAGTCTAGATTCATACCTCTCTTCTGTTGCTAACTATCCAGCCACAGTTTCTCCATACCCTTGGGTGCAGGCACCTCACCTTTAAAATGGGATTAATATAAGACCATGCCAATTCTTCTCCTGTTGTCCCCCTTCCACCTCTAAATCTATGATTCTTTCTATGTTTTCACCTAAGAAAGTCATAGTCTTCTTCTCCCACTAAAAATACACATTTGCATTGCTCTGAGTATTCCCTTTCTCCAGCTAGTGTAAATGCAAGATCCATTGCTCAGGGAATTTGGTAAGACATTCAACAAATATTAATTCAACACCTACTATGTGCTGGTACAGCATGTCCAGTATTGAACAAAAGTGGCATACTCCCTGCCTTACTGGGCTTAGCATAGTATTTTCTACTATTTCCTGGGGGGATATAAAGACAAGCTATTTTCTATTATTTATGTCCCACTTTCTTTCAATACATATTTGAGAGCATATGATAAAAACATGTATGCAATGGGAATCTTTAAAATTAGGCAGCATGTAACAAAAATGGTTATCATGACAGGTGAAGACCTGGATTGAGGCAGAGACTCAAAGCAGATTTTCTAAGTTTTATATGGGACACCACAGCGGACTAAGTGCTTTCCAATATATTATCTCTTTGATCCACACTACAACTGGATCAGGTATGGAGAGTATTGTGATCATCCCCAATTTGCGGATGAGAAATTCAAGTCCGAAAAGCTTCAGTAGCATAGCTAAGGTCACACAATAAGTAGCAAAGCCCAGGACTCAAATTCAGGTCTTCTTAATTCAAATGATTTGCTCTCATCACTTCTGTCATCTGGACGCTACTGACTGAGGGTCCTCCTGTCCTGGCTTTCAGGATGGCATGCTACTTCCCCCGACTCTGGGACTCCTCTTTCTTCTGGTACACTTCTTCCTATCTCCTGACCACAGGCATTGCCCAGTACTCTCTTCTCTCAGCCTTACCCATCCTGTCTTCTTAAATGGAACCCAAATCTACCTGCCATGATCACACGTGAGGAACTCCATTCCCCAGAGCTCTGTTCCCATCTCTGCCCAACTGCACATCAAGAATGTCCACCTGCGTGGCATGACCCATGTTCTTCTGCTCCATTCTCTGACCTCAGCTCGAGGCTCTATCTCCCTCATGGGCACTGCTTTCCAACCTGATAACCTTGAAGTCACTAAACTCCTGTCTCTCCTTCATGCCACGTTCTGTCAAGGCCTCATGTTCCCTTGAGTCCAGTGTAATCCCAGCTCTGGTAAAAGTCACTCCCTCAGGCCCTGGGGAACCTCTGCTGGGCAGGCTACACCCTGCTCTCCAAACCCCACCTCAGCCTCCCCACCAAGCACGAAGGATGACACAGTCTGGTGAAGAATTTCCCTCTGAAGTAGACTCAGGTCCTTTCTGTTCCTGGGGAGCACCAGAGACAGAGTTGGCAAGTAAGTGAAGACATGCTGACCACGGATACACCTTCCACACGCATCCACAGTGAAGAAAAAGCCAACCCAGAGATTCTCTTCAGCCACCAAACTAAAGGAGGAGGGTATCAAAAACCTTTCAGTGCCAGAGACCAGGCAGCTTGCTAAATTAAGAACTCTCTGAGTCACTAAATCTCACTGGACTTTGAAAATGAAATCTGTGAAACAGACATTATGAAAAGACAAAAACCCAAAGAAAGGTGCTGAATGAATACCAAAAGTCTGGTGATGACTTCTAGAACATGGAGACCAAACAGGGCCTGTGCCCTTCATCTCGTCGAGGTCACTGTGCCTGCCGCAGAGAATGCAGGGGCAAACTCCCTCCCCAGTCTCAGCTCTGCCTCCCTCAAGGGACATGTCGGAAGCAGGCACATGCCACAGATTAAGCAGCACTAAGCAACACTTTGCAAACAGCCTGTAAACATTAATGCCATGTGAATCTTTGATGGCCAGTCAGGACGGCAGGGTGCTCTCCAATCTGGAACTCTCACTATTGGAAACCAGGTGAAGCAGGGATGCAGCATCGCAACAATGAGCTCGTGTGCACGCACGCACACGCGCACACACACACACACACTCACACCAGAATTAAGACATAGAAGTCTGAGTTCTTTTCCTTATGATAGAAAGGACACGCTTCCTATTTCCTTAAAGGTGGGGCTGATCCTTAAGCTTCTTTTTACAGCTTCCTCACTCTCCTAGTACTTAGAACAGTCCTAAGGTAATAACGGGCACCTAATAAGCACCTGTTAAAATAGGTTGATTATTGTTTTATTCTAAGCTAGGTTCTAGTCTGTCTCCACCAGAGCAGTCAGAGGAATGAGGACAACTTGCTTTTAACTATTTAACGAGGATGTTATAAATATATGGGCTCCTTAAAAAGTCTGCAGTGGAAAGTAATAATTCTGCAAAATAATTTTTTAATTATTTTTTAATTATATATATATATGCTGTCTGGAAAGTATCCAGCCATTGTTAATATAATGAGAATGGTTTACATGGCTGGATACTTTCTGGACAGCCCTAGTATATATAATATGCATGCTGAATACTCCAATCTGTTTTAAGAAAATGGTTTTACACATAAAGATGTTTATGGCAATATTAATTCTAATAGTCAAATACCAAAATGTGGAACAATATTGAAATTATTATAGCTATTAAAATTATATTTATATCCATCCCAGCACTTTGGAAGGATCTTTTGAGGCCAGGAGTTCAAGACCAGCATAGGCCACATAGTAAGACCCCATCTCTACAAAAAATTTAAAAATTAGTGTGTGTAGCTGGCACACACTTGTAGTCCTAGTTACTGGGAAGGCTGTGGCAGGAGGATCCCTTGAGCCCAGGAGTCCGAGGCTGCAGTGAGCTAGGATCACACCACTGCACTCTAGCCTGGGCGACAGAGTGAGACCCTGTCTCTTAAAAAATATAAATTATATTTATAAAAAAACCAGTGTCTTTGGCCATGAGCCCAAACCTCCAGCAGAGTGGGCATTCCACAGGGGCCCCCTGAGAACTGTCATATAAGGTATCCACATCACTGGGAGGTGTCCCTGCCCATGTTAAAAAAATGCAATTTGATGGCTACTAAACGTCCTTCACTCTTTCAAAAATCTGATTTTCACCAAAGCACATATTTTTAAAATATATGCATCCAATCTTGGCTCTCTGGAGCTTCAGATGGCAACAAATAATCCACATCAGAAATGAAAGAGTAGAACTTCAATGCCCCACTCACGCACCCAAGAAATATTGCCACCTTATCTAGATTTAAGGTTGATGATTTAAAGATAGTTTCCATTAGTCATGCTCTACTGGTTTTTTTGCTTTCTCCAGGGCCTGGATGGTTTATTTCAGCTTGCAGATGCTCACGCTGAGGGATCCTCATCCTGTGTCCAGGGACACTACCACTGCTGTAATTGTCAAATGTGACAGGGAAATTAAAATTACGAAAAACATTATTATTTTTAAGCCAGAAAATTAGCTTGTTAAAGATCAGTTTCTAAGTGGTAAAATTAAACTGTTCTCAGACTGGAAATGTGAAAAGAGTCTGGGCATGGGGTAAAAATGGCTGAGCCTCCCTCACTTGGTATTCACTGATACAAGTGTGCACAAATAAAACACTGCAGTGCACAAATCTAATACGTTAAAGCAGCCTAGAAATGTACATTTTCAGAGACAGCTTCAAAGACACTGGTAATGTTCTATTTTTCAGGCTGGGTGGTAGGCATTCATCTTATTAATCTTTAACAGTAAATAAATGTTATATGCTCTTTTGTATGCGTGATAGGTTTCATAATTTTAAAAAGATCAGACGTGTAATGGAAGCTCAAACTTTAAAAGTGCATATTAGATAGAACATAAATTGAAGGCAGGGAGCCCTTTTTCTCTTCATTTAGGATTTATCAATGTTTATAAGAGTTCATAAAATTTCAGAACTACAAAAGATTGAAGACCATCTACTCTAATGGTTTTCCAGTGATATCCCAGAAATAAAATTCCATCTTGCACAGACATGCCATCCACTCCGTGTTCAGAGCTGTGGGTTTTCTTAGCACCGGAAGGTCATTTTGTACCACAGAGGCACGGTCTTAAATCTCCCCGCACCTAACACTGCTCCTGGTTCTTCTTTTCTTTCTTGATTCAAGAGCCTCTTTCCCATCGCCTGAATTGCTTCAATAAAGTTACAGATTTAATTTGTGTTTCTTCAATAAATTCAGAGAGAAAGTTACAATATACATTAGAGAGACATATTCTATAATGGTTAAAAGGCATTGTGGAAATCCATCATTCTTGGTGGAACAGCACCTTGAAATAACAAAAACTAGAATAGCCAAGTAAGGGGCAAATGGCTAATTACCCCACAAACAACTATGATCAGCGAGGTCAAGCCAAGGGAATGAAGCATTAAAATAAAATAATGGAAGCAAAGGAAAAAAAAAAAAAAAAACAACCCAATGCCTTCTAGAGTGCTGAATGCATCAAATGTAAAAGAACCATAAGTGTCCCTGGGAATGAATGATCCATGTACATCAGTCCTGAATGGTCTAACTACTCACTCATAGAGGAGTACTGAAACGGGACTCACTTGCTCAATCATGCTGTTGGCTATAGGCCAAATGCCAGTACAACCATTAGAAAAAAATCAATCTCACAGGCTAATGGGCATGGTGGGAGCCAGCGCTATGCACACCAGACTCCAAACAGAGTTGGGCACCATAAGCTTTGTGAGCGCTGGCGCTGATCGGTTTCTGCTAGCTTGAAGCAAGAGGTAGCTATTGTTAAATCACCAGAGAGCTCATTTATGTCAGACTTAAAAATCCATATTCATAAAACTGCCTAAATTATACATATTCTACAGTGTTTTCAGGTTTAATTATCTTTAGGCTAACGAAAAGTAAGATATAAATAAAACAACAACATTTTAAGGTAGTAATGGCATTACAACTTGTTTTATTTGTTTTTAAATAAATCACTAGATTTCTTTATAAGCTTTGCTTTAGCAATTGGGGACCACCAATGCTCCGACAGGGATGCTACAAGTTAAAGGAAAACTCAACCAGTCCGAGTCTCTGTATAAGATGTGTCATGGCCCCAGCTGTGTCTGTGCTGTGTTGAATGGCCCTGCACCCACGCACCCACCTGAGTAAGGGAAACAACTCTACAAGTGGTCAGGTACCCACACCAGTGTTTCTCAAACTCTAATGTGCAAACAAATCGCCAGGGGGTCTTGTTAAAGTACAGGTTGGATTCAGCAGGTCTGAGGTGGGACCTGAGCATATGCATTTCTAACAAGACCTCCAGCGATGTCCATGCTGCTGGTCCCCAGGCTGCACTTGAAGTGATAAGGATCCAGAGATTTAGCCCAACAAACATGATGAACTGAGAGAGAAAGTGAGAAAGTGGCTGTCTTGAGTGCCCAAATCTTCCCAATTCTAGCTCCCCTGAGGCAGGGAAGGTTTCTGTCTGTGGGAGTCTCATGTCATTCCCACGAGATCATTTTTGTATTCTTGCAATAAACCCCCATCTCACTAAGCTGGCCTGAGCTGGTCTCTGTTCCATGCAACCAGAAGAGGCTTGACTAGAACAGACACCAAAGGAATCATCTTCAATCCCGAACACCACTGTCTATGCCATTCTGGGTTTTGCTTTGTTTTGTCTTAAAGGCAGTCCTTTAACAACAGGAAATACATTATTGTGGGTTTAAAATAAAGAAGCAGTCCACTGATGTGCTCCCCTTTGCATAGTGATTTCCCACTTAATCCTAAGGGAGTAGCCCAGTCCTGGAATGCTCTCCCAAGTAAAAGGGCAACGATTCCATGGTTACCTAATCAGTGGGCATCCAGTACCATACCCCGCTTCAGAAGCCCTCCCTGGGTCCAGCTGACAACAAAGTGGGAGAAGAGAGGAAGTCTCCGGTACCAACTGGACCCCAGATCCTGCTGTCTCTGTCTGGCTTTCCCCTTTGTTTCTATGTTGTTTCCTTGATTTTCTCTCACCATGATTGCCAGATGCTTTGGGAGTTTTCTTCTTTGTCAAATGACCCAGCACCATCATTTTATCCCAAAGTCTTTAAGTCATTCTAGCCAGACTGTAGTTTTACAACCTCAATACCCACGTCAGTTCTTAGGATAGTGACATAAGAATGTCTGAGGGGTCAAAGTGTTCTCTCCAAGTCATCAGCCTTGGTTTCTGCCTAAAATAGCAACTCTTTACACCCAGACACAAGGTTCACCTGAAAAGTGCTTTATAAATCCTAACACTGGAGGCTCCAGGGGAGCCCTTGGCTACGTAGTCCACTATTTAACCTCAGCAAAGTCCACTAACTAACTACTCTAACCCTTATACCATACCCAAGTCAAGCGATGGCCCTTGGATTTACATGAAAATTAAAATATTTGTATGATAGGCATCATAACTTTACACTTAAAAATGTTGCCAGGTTTCTGTTGAGGCTCATAGTCCTGTTTTGCTCATATTCCTATTTTTTCATCCCCATCCAAATATGAATGAATCAAAAAGGATAAAGGAGAAGTCCAGAGGGAAGCAGGAGACTAACACCAAAGATGAACCAATAACGTGACTGCGACAGTGATACGGGTGATGCCATTTTATTTATAATCTGGACTCTACCTACTTCCATAACGGATTTAAAATGGCTTAAAATAAACACATGTACAAGATAGTTGAAATAAAGAAAAAAAGAGCTAATCCACGTGGAAGAAAGGGGCGATAACTACCAGGAAACAGAGATAAGAATTAGTGTAATGAAGCACTAATTTTGGCTGCGAGCTTTAGGAAACCAAAGCTAAAAAGGAAATGTGAGAGGTTATGAATTCTCAATTTCATAAATGTGGCAGCAGATGGATTTGTCAGGAGGGACCGTCCATTTCCTACTGCTGAGCTCAAAGAGGAATTTATGGCATGGTTCCTCCATGAAATACATGAGAAACAGGAATGGCAATTTTACCTGAAGCCAGGTGGCCATTTCTCCCTTTAACTCTTGGGAGAAGCCAAAGCCCAGATGCTGAAATGCAGCTCACTGAAGGCACATCTATGCGTAGCTGAGTTAACATAGTCTAAGCACGCTGTTTTCCAGTGCTAATATGATAAAATGTAGCTCTTGGAGAACCTGGATAACCAATGACTAAACTTCCTTGCCTTCCTCGAGGAAGGATTAAGGTTGCTGGTGAGCATTTCAAGGGCAGTGTGTTGATACTGTTGACTGATGTTCCGTTAGGAAAACAAAGCGTCCTGCTTTGAATTCTCACCAGTGAAGGGGCTTTCACCTTCAACAATGGTTCCTACAGTCAAGACTCACATTATTTTCAACAACAAGCTCTTAATATGTTTTATATCCTAAATAGTTACTTGAAAGATTTCAACCCAAAGTTCTGGACAACAAATATAATTTTAGTCTAGAAAATTAAGGGCAGAGGTTATCTGGCTAACTCAATCACAAAGACACTGCAATGTGGTTCCAGTGGAATAACAAATTCTGAAAGAAATTATATCCTGCTGACAATTCAGTGGATTCCGAGCAGCTGGGTCAATGGAAGTCCTGGACAAACTTAATAAAGATCTGTTTTAGGAACAAAAAGAAAAAGAAAAGCAAAACCAGTAACAATGGTTACTGGTTACAAAACCCTGGAAAATACCCTCCAAAGACGCTAATGTCAGATGTGGGACAGTTAACGTTGAAATACTATTTCTTAAGCGTCCGCCTCTCCAGACCACCTGGGTTTATGACAGTGTCGTGCTCAGGAGAAGGGCCAGGCTTCCCTTTGCTCTGGCTGAAACCGTACATCTAAGTTGCCCCCAGACAGAAAAGGGACATTTGCTGCCATTTTAAAAGACGAAAGAAAGGCCAGGACAGAGCTTTGCTTCCTGAATTCTAAAACTGAAATTTGATCTGCCAAAAGGTGGTCATTACTCACTCCAGCCTGGCAGTAGGAAATGATGTGGTACAAGGTTTGGAGTAGATTTAAAAGTAGGATTAATGATCTGGGTGTATGCAGGAATACATGTCTCCCCAGGATCTAAGACTACAAGTCTTCACACCCGCCCCAAATTTTTATGTCAGATGAAGAAATTCTGGTGTTTTAAGAAGAAAAAAAGGCACAGAGGCTTAAGAAAATGTCTACCCAACTAATTAACCTGTAATATGAGGAGTAATCAGAATGAATCATACCAGGAAAATTCAGGAACAGTGTTACCCTTGTTACCAATGATATCAGCATATTTGTATATTGTTTTGTAGTTTAAAAAGTACTTTATATTTTCACCTATGGTAGTATCTCATGTAATTACAATAATCCTTTGAGTAGTGCCATTGTCCCCACTGAGCAGATGAGAAGATTAAGACAAGCCAAGTGACCTGCCCAAAATCATATAGCCAGAGAAACAGCCATGTCAACATTGAAACTCAGCTCTTCCAACTCCAAAGCCTTTATCGTAGACATGAGGGCCCATTTCTGTTAATGTAATCCAAGCAGTACAGTATTTTTTAAAAATCTCATAGAGCAGAGAAAAAAAATTTTTTCATGAAAAATTTGTGGGCCTTAGCTATCCTTAAAAAAACCCAAACTTAAGGTGCTCAGATTGTGTATAATGGATGGCACCAATAGATAACAATGTAGTCTGTTTCTGTCATAAACATCTAATGGGTTGCCTTCATGTGTTCAAGTCCTCACTTCTTTGAATTGTAGTTATTACTACAATATATGGAGGGCAATTTGACAACAGGAATTAAAGGTCTTAAAAACAGATATACTATGTGGGAATATCCACCAAAATTTAAATGTGCATTACTCTAACAATTCCTCTTTTAGGAATTTGTGCTAAATAAATAAAGAGAAGTGCACACAAATATAAGTAACAGGATATTCCTGACTGTTGTTTATACTGATAAATTACAGATTTATTATTATTTTCTTCTCTACTTTGTCTTTATTTTCTGATTTTTTTTCTTTTCTTTTTAGATTAAGTACAGCTCATCTGTCCTTCTTTCTGTAAACTGCTTTATTGACACCAGGGATCACAAACTCAAATGTCTACAGGGACCAAGCAGAGCAACATGGGTTTAAGATGGCAACAGGGAGCGGTGGGGATTGAGGCAAAGTGAAGAGTGCCTGCCTGTCTGAAGGGGTAGCTCCTACTATGCTTAGCAGACTGTTCCCACATAGGAATGCATGCTCAATGTTGCCAAATCTTCCATTTTTCAAAAGAATTATAAAACTCAGATTTTGATGTATAGCTCCCCAAAGCCAATATAGATAATATATAGTTTTGTTTTTGTTGTTTGCTTCTTCAAGAAAATGCGGTGTGCACCAAATAAAACACTTCTTCATGGGGCTCGCTTTCATGACATCTGATTTGGAGATCTGTCTACAGGCAACAAAATCCTAACAAATGAGGCACACCTGTCAACCCTTCATCCTTCAAATGACACAGGGAGGCTATGAACAGGGAAGGCTACTTTTCAAAACCTGAAGCTTTTCTCTCCTGGCTGGATATTCTCCATTTGCTCCTCCAGAACAACTCTCCACCCTTCTCACCCTGCTCTGTGCCCTGGGAGGCTGCCCCCTCAGACTAGATCTTGTGGCTCTCTATTCCCTGGGGTTCGTTTGGGTCATCCTGTGGGATGGCAGCAGGAAACTGGAGGGAGGGAAGAGAAAAAGGCTGGAGTGTTACCCGCCTTGGCTCCCTCCCGGCCAGCTGCTTTGGCAGTGGCTGCAATCTTCTGCCTAAGGCCTCAGCTTCTAGGACAGCTGGCCTTTCCTACAGTGAAAATTCTCACAAGGTTACAACAGAGTCTCCATTTCCTTGTTTCTTTAGGACTGGAGTGGTAATGGCATTCTGTTGTTGCTAACTCTGGGATGCTTTGCCAACTCTCTTTGATCTCCCTGAATCCTGCTTACATCTTTGTTAGTAGACCCTTTATTAAGTCTTCTCAATTACCCGTCTCTTTCCTGCCAGGACTTGACTGATGGTCTTCCCATGCCACACACCATCATCTGTGATAGTTACCATGCTAAATAGACAAGACCAAGACCCTTCCCTTCTAGACCCAAGAGTTTCATTCCATAGAGGATCAACTAGTGAGGTTACCTGGATTTCATTTTTTCTAGGTTGAAAAGACATTATTTCTTGAACCTTTCATGAACTCTAATTTCTAAATCACAGTTTTCAATTACTAAGATCCTTAGACTAGCAGTCCCACTCTGGAACAGTTAAAATGAAAGGTAAAAAACAGTATCTTCTCATTAAAAATACAATTTGGAAATCATGTATGCTCCATGAGACGAAGATCCTTTTCTTACATTTTCCTAAAATGCCCACATAAGAACATGAATAATGTTTTACGATTTTGAATGGTAAGTACCATTAAGGTATGTCATATTAAAGATTTTCCTCTTGGTTAAACCCATTGAACACTTTTAGTGCCCTGCTTAATCCAAGGATCTAAATATCCAAGTATCACATGCTAGAAATCTACATTAAAAGGGACACTACTGAGTGACCCTCTTCTCCTCTTAAGACTGTTCCTTGGGTCCTTGCATTACAGTTAGGAACTCAAGGACTTTAGTCAGCCTTACTAGATTTTTAGTTCATTTCATCATTTGTTCAACAAATACCTATTTAGTACTAACTCTGCACCCCAATTTGACTCTGGGGCTGTGAAGATAAGAGGACCCTGACCTCAAGGAATTCAACGTCCATGTGACTGTACACTTATAAGACAATGAGATAAGGCTCTAGTGGAGATGTGGTCAAATGTGAGAAGAATATCAACAAGGCACTTGCTAAGACAGTCTGCAGAGCTAAAACAGCTATACTTTAGAAGTGACCTTTGTGTTGGGACATGAAAGATGAGAGGGATGTTGTCAGACGGAGAAGGTATTCCAGGTGGATGAAAAAGCATTTGCAAAACACCAAAGAATGACAGGGCAAGTTTTACAAGTTTGTACTCCTAAGACTCATGGCACAGAGTAGGTATTTTTTCAATGAATGAATACAGTGGGATTTCACATGCAAAAATTTCACTGTCTTCATTATTTATAGTCCTGTCATGGTAGTAATATAATTATCATCTATATTATCATCTATAGTTGGCCCTAAACGGGAAATAGGTCTTAGGAACCACATTATTTGCAGCATTCCTAAAATTAAAAGAAAAAACGCTTAGTGTTAGCCATGCGCATTCCTGTCCATTAAATTCCAATGCAAAAAATTAAGCTCCAACAAATTGCTGATATGTTAGTATGGCTGAGACTAGTTTAATATTTTAAATTCATTCATGATTTAGTCATCTCGTCATAGTGACTATTTTAATGTGTTCCCAAGGGGAAAAGTACAACCACCAATTAAATCTGATTCAATGATAAAAATTTAACCTTTGAATAATAATAAAAATTACGGCTGTTACTCCTTCCTTTTCTTAAGCATTCCCTTCTGCTAGAGTTTCCCATTCCCAACAAGTTGTGTCTTGTTTGTACTCATCATCTTACCTCTAACCAGGAGAAACTACATGTGGTCTGCATATTTCAAAGATCTGAACACTCACTGATTATCTAATTAACACTAGCAACTTAAAAAGTAGCATTTTTGTTCTGTGCCTTACGTAGATAACATACGCTTAATAGGCAGGGAGAAAACTACGATGAGCATAAACATAGCTGTTCCCAGTGGTCATCTAGTGGGCAGGGCTATAGGGTATGGGAGACTTCTACTCTCTCTGCTATCCATCTCTATTATAAATCTCTGAAAATCTACTTTTTTACAGCAACCATATTTTACTTGTGCAATAGAAGAAACAAAGACATTTTCTTAGAGTAGGTAGAGTAGGTAGGCACATGAGTCATCTTCCTGTACATGATCTGGTCTGGAAATTTCAGCAGATACTGCAGAAGAAATCCCATCAGAACTAGGGCGACAGTAATCTTTGCTTCCTTTTCACAAGACACCAGTAGTCTCACCACCGCTCTGATTCTCCTGTACCTGGTGTCTCCTCCCATAGCTTACAGTGGGCCAGACCTAAGAAAACCATCTCTCTCCACTGCCTGATAAAGCACCTCCTTAACAGAAAAGCTGCATGCAAGGCCTCCCCATTTAAAGATGCTGGGGTGTTTTTAATACCAAATATACTTGTTAAAAAATTAATTTAAATCAGCTAGAGAAAAGCACCTGTACATATTGGTTTCAAGAACACTTTAGATGGTGACTATTCCAGTCTTTAAAAGGGGGGCATTTTTCAACCAAAATTAAGCATTGTAAAATAATTTTCCAGAGGGCAAAGATTACAATTTCTCCTCAAATAATTTTCTCTTTCCTTCCTCTGCTTGCCTCTTAAATTACCTGGAATATAAATATCATCTTCTTACACTGACAGTTTTCAGTTTTATATTCTCTAAAAAAATGAATTAGAATACATAACTGTTACTGTAATTCATTTGAGACCCATTCTGGCTAATACGAAAAATTCTTGATGGATACAGAAAAGAAAATGATAAAGAAACCAGCCACAGATATTAAATACGATAAAAACTCCGGAATACAAAACTTAGTAATAATCAAGAATTACTTAATCATAAAGAAATTAATTAGGTTCTCCAGGAAGCAAGAATAATAATTACAACCAGAAGGACAAAAACACAAGCATCCATAATTATAGAAAACTAGAAATCATGTAAATTTTCAATAATAGAGAAATGGTTAAATAAATTATGCATCATCCAAACAAGGGAACCATATGCATCCATTATAAACCACATATTCAGAATGGCAGAATGCTGATAATTACTGAAGCTGAATGTTGGATATTCAGGGTTTATTATATCATTCAACTTTTTGAATGTCTACGTCTAAAATTTTCCATAAAAGATGTAAACATGTTTTCTAAGACCATTTAGTAACAGAGGAAAATGCTCATGATACAACATTAAGTGAAATGTGCAGGGGAAGGGGGAGGAAAATACAAACTACGTAAAGTACATGGTTCCCATGTTGTTAAACACACACGTAAACACAAAGAAGACAGCCTGGAAGGAAATGCTCTAACGTGGTGGATCATTAGCGCATTAGATGGCACAATCAATGACGATGACAGCGATTTTCTTCTTTTACTTCTCTGTATTTAAAAATGTGTGAACAATGAAAATGTTTCACTTTGGTAATTAGCAAAATGACAGACAGGAAAGGATGCATATTTGGGGCAGGAAAGAAGACAGGAGAGCACGGACCTGGAGTGTGAGCTTGCTGTATGTGTACAAAGTGTGGGATGAGATGAAGCTAGCATGAGTTTACCATCTGAAAGCAGCTTCCAAGCCATTTGAGGAGGTAACTTAAACATAAGAAGACACGTAATGCTACCAGGCTGTAGATAAGTGTTGAATGAGATGTTCTCACAAGTGCCAGTTCGAAGAAATAGGAAGTCGCAGAGCTGTGGTTAACAGGAAACGATGAACGGTGCCATCCCAAGGCTGCTGGGAACAGGGCTCGGAAGGACGGTGGGATGTGCAGAGGGGCAGATGGGGAGCTCTGGGGAGTAGTAAAGTTAGAGTTTAAGGGACACATGGAGGAAAAGGGAAAGTGGCACACAAAGCAAGTTACTTCGGCTGAAACAAGCTTCATGGAGAAAAGTGCTGAGAAATATGGCTGCAAAGTTAGGTTAGAGCAAAGGCTTTCAACCCCATCAGCCTCCGTACCCCCTTCACAATTCTAAAATGAAAACCACAGATAATACAATCTAATCTGCATATAATTTTAATAAATCAATGCTATGCTCTAGCTGTGACACAAAGGAGAAGTATGCTATGTAAGTGTTCAGGCACAAGAGCTCTAGGCAACATAATGAGGTGGTCAGCTCCTTGCCCCTCAGCGACAATCACTATGCATGTGACGGCTGTGCATGCTGACCCACATGCCAATTTCAAAACCACAAATAAAAATGCCAATGTGGGGAATGACTCTTGGTAAACACAGGCTTCCTTACATTTAAATTGTGCAAAAAACATCTTTTGCTTATAGAGTTGGTTTTAAGCTCTGATGACTATCAATAGGTTTTTCATTTTCCTGTCGCCTGGTGGACATTCGAAAGTCGAGTGGGACGTGGGGCAATCGGTCTGTGCATTGCAGGACTTCCAGCATCCTTGCTGCCGCCCACTAAATGCCAGTAGCATACCGCCTCTTAACACTGTGAAATTTCACAAATTTCTAAAGCACCCCTAGAGGCTAGGATCACCCTTGCTGAGAACCACTGGGATACAGCTAGAATCAGCATTTCTCACCAGGCACACCGCTGCCATTCTGGGCAGAACAACTTTTCTCGTGCACAGCTGTCTCATGTATTGCAGGATATTGAGTATCCCTATCATTCTTCGCTAAAACCTGTCATGGTGATCACCAAAAACAGCCCCTCATCCATCCTCTTTGGGTGCTGCCTTTGGGAGACACTGACAGAGATCTTGGAAGGCTTGAAGGATGAGCTGCTGCAGCAATTGAAAAAGTCTGAAATAAGGAACTCTAATTTTCAAAACCTCTAAATTCCTCTATGATGTCTCTCTCAGCTGAAGTTCAGAATCATGTGACTATTAAAGCAGAAAAAAGAAATCCATAATAAAAGAGCCTTTGAACATTTACTAACATTTGACTGTTTCTCAAACCCTAAGGCAGCCTTTGGCTGCTTCTGGAAGGAGCTAGCTGCTGGAAAGCATGTTGCCTGGTGATCTGGGACATACAAAGCTCGTGAGTTGATCACATTCGGGTTTTCATGCCACTTATGGAAAGGTCATAAAAGGAATGTAATGTCACTCCTTAGAAGGATTCAGTGCAACTGACAGGGTGGCTACCACCAGCTAGGAAGGAAAGGAGAAGGGAGGACTCAAGGAGAGAGAAGCGGGAAGAGAAGGCTACCTCGTCAGTATTTCCCCACCTTCCTTAACCCAGGCCCTGCTCAGGGAGACATTTTAAAGAACTTTCTGTCCCTTTCCCCTGCTTTATTTTTCTTATAGCACTTACCACCTTCTATAGTGCTAGCCACATCATAAGCATGCAAATATGCAGTAAATTCATTCGTCCAACAAATAGCTATTGTGTGCCTGCCACATTCCGTGTACTTCTTCCGATGCTGGGGGAAAGCAGTCAACAAAACTGACAACACCCACCTTTCACGGACCTTGCATTCTAGAAGAGGGTTCAGATGATAAACAGATGTGTAATGTAATATGTCATGTGGTGATGAACACTATGAGTAAAATAAATCGGGGTAAGAGGTTTAAAGAGGATTGTTGGGAAGGCTTTTCTAAGAAGGAGACACCCAAGCAGAGACCTGAAGGATGTGAAGTGAGCCTGCAGACAGTTAGGGCAAGAGCAGTTGATCAGAGAGAACGCCTGCCTTATATGAAAATTCAATTTAAGATTATCATGATTAACAAATCATGCAAACCAAAAAACCAGAGCAATGGGCTTTACTTTCAAATCAGGGAAGGGGCTGTGTCTTATATACAGCCGTATCCTCAACTTACAACACAGTATGTGTTCCTTTTTTTTTTTTTGGAGACAGAGCCTGGGCCAGCGTCAGCCTAGCTCACAGCAACCAAAAACTCCTGGGCTCAAGCGATCCTCCTGCCTCAGCCTCTTGCGTAGCTGGGACTACAGGCATGCGCCACCATGCCCGGCTAATTTTTTCTATATATTTTTAGTTGTCCAGCTAATTTGTTTCTATTTTTAGTAGAGATGGAGTCTTGCTCTTGCTCAGGCTGGTCTCAAACTCCTGACCTCAAGCAATCCTCCTGCCTCAGCCTCCCAAAATACCAGGATTACAGGCGTGAGCTATGTGTTCTTTTCTTTTATTTTATTTTTACAAAAAAACATAGTTCTGAATAGGCACAAATGAAAACTAGTGAATGAATGACACAAGCTACCCTATTCCCTCCCAGAAGGACATACATACTTCCCAAACGGAAAATCACTGACTCCAAATGATTTTAATATTACTTGGCTTATTAAATAATTTTGCTTACTAGTTGAGTCTTGCTAATTATATTGTTAGCATAAACTTCAGGCAGAATGGACCAAAAAAATATCAACACAGAAAATCCAACTAAAGTATCCATACCACATATGGCTATAAAATTCAGACACACTGGAGTGAACACATAAGGCTTTTGACCCAGTAGGTGTTTGTGAATCAGAGAACGATCCGCTCTGAATGACCTACAGCAGTCACTGTTTCCATCCTCATCTCCAGGCATTCCTGATAGATGAGTATATAAATTACTCTGTCTTCAAAAAATTTCACCCACAATGAATCGTTTATCCATTTTATAATAACTCTTGTCCCACCTCAAATGTGTCTTAAGTTGGTATAAAATAGACCAAAATCCAAAATGAGAACTTTCTAGGATAAAAGTACTAATTTGAGCTCTTTGACATACTGTTCAAACAGACAATGCAAACACAAAAATGTTGTAATTCTTATTATATAAGTTGTATAAATGTAATAACTTAATGCTCTTTTGAGAGGACTAAACTAAAATTGAGCAGCTCCTTTTCCTTCCTTCGGGAAAACTAAACAACACCACACAGGGGTAGAAAATAAACTTTTGATAAAAACATCATTTGCTCTTAAAAATCCTTTTCTGCCAGGCAGGTTGCCTCACGCCTATAATCCCAGCACTTGGGGAGGACTACTTGATCCCAGGAGTTTGAGATCAGCCCAGGCAACATAGGAAGACCTCATCTCTACAAAAAATTTTTTAAAAAATTAGCCGCTTGAGCCCAGGAGTTGGAGGCTGCAGTAAGCTATGATCATACCATTGTACTCAAGACTGGGTGTCAGAGTGACAGCCCATCTCTGAAAAAAAAATTTTTTTAATCCTTTTTATACCAAAAGACTGCATAAAAATTTAAAACTTCCAGATATCAAATTATACTATACAAAAAATGGAAGGGAATCCATATGTGTGTATATATATAAAACAAAGAATGCTAATAAATTAATAGAAAAAGCAAATGTTTTAACAGAAAAGTAGAAGAAAAAAATAAAAACTATAACTGGACCATAAATATATGAAAAAGTATCATCAAAGAAATGCATCTGAATATAATAAGAACCTCTCAAATCGACAAAGGTTTCTTTTGTTTTTAACAATATCCACTGTAGAAAAGAATGTACAAGAGGTAACATACTTAAATGTTCATAGGAACATTCATTGGCCCAACCTTTCAAAGGATGTTATGGTTAACTACTATATATGAAAATTTTTAGAGATGTATGATCCAGAAATTGCACTTACAGGAATATGTCCTGAGGTAATAACCATGCTTTAAAGGATGTTTATCACAGCATTGTAAAAAATTGGAAATAACCTAAATGTACAAGTATAAGGGTTTGGTTTAATAAATTATGGCACAGCCATACCATGGAATGCTACACAGTCATTTACAATACTGTTGTAAAAGAATTTATGATGGTGCATTAAAATATTAATGGCATATTAAGTTTAAAAAGGCAGTTTAGATATATTTTTTCACCAAACAGCATATACACACATATATACCACTGTACAATATGTTCATATGGTCCCAATTTTGTATATTTGGGTAAAAAAATTATTTGTGTATTTGTAGCAGAAAGAAGACACTAAATATATTCAGTAATATGAAAAATGGTGAGGTAGGAGAATCACTTGAGGCCAGGAGTTCAAGACCAGCCTGAGCAACATAGCAAGACCCTGTCTCTACAAAAAGAAAAAAAAAATTAGCCAAGCTCAATGGCACAGGCATGTAGTCCCAGCTACTCAGGAAGCTGGGAGGTCAGAGAATCACTGGAGCCCAGGAGTTCAAGGTTACTATGACTGGGCCACTGCACTCCAGCCTGGGTGACAGAGTGAGACCCTGTCTCTAAAGAAAAAAATAGGATTACAGGTGTCATTTATGTGATTTTCTCTTTTTTAAAATCGTTCTATAATAAAAATGTAATTCTTCTTATAAGAATGTTATCTTTTTAAAAACTCTTCAACCCAATTTGCTAGGACCTGATTTGTGCAATTTGATAAATTTTTTCAGACACAGAAGAAAGTACACTTAATAAAATAGACTTCTTAGAAATGGAGTTTGTGTCAAGTTCCATTTCATCCATTTAATGCTTCTAATTCTTTATGTTATAATCTTATCTAGTGTAAACTTAGATCAGAACATTTATTTTAATCAGAAAACATGTTAACAATTGTGTTGCCAAGCAATTGGGTAAAGGGCAGTAACAGAATGATCTTCTATTTCAAGTAATTAAATCATATTGAAAGTTAAATAATAACCCAAACATAATTATCTAGTTCAATCCATTGAACAAGCTTTACTTTGAGTGCCTACTATGTGTTAAACACTGTACGGATAATTAATTTGACAGAGCCCTCTTCAATTCTTTGGAACAGAGATCAAAGAAAATCCAAGTCTAAGGGGTTAATTTGAACAGTTGCCCCTAAACCTAAAGCCCAGCAAAACAACAGCTCCTCTGATAAAAATTCCTCTGCTGCATAAAGACGACTCTGGATATTTTATGCCTCAGCTGCTATGTCTTATCTGTAAAGCTCTCCTACTCCTGCACACGCAACACGCTCCGTCCTAAACCTAAACCTCAACACTGAAATGCAGTTTTGCCAAAAATGAAGTCAGTCTAGCACGTAATCACAACTCCAATGGTAAAATAATGCAATGCTTTATTTGAATCAAATTTCAGTGAAAGCAGGCCAACTGAAGCCACCTGTTACACACATAGAACCTTCTTTTAGAAGCTCAACAACAAAATACTATAAATATTCATTCCTTATGAAATTGCTCAAAGGTCACTGTTAAAGAGAAGGTTATCAATGGGACAGCTGGTAATGGACTAGCTGTATTTAAAGACTGTACACCTGCATTTTAGAAGGCACTGGTAATTGAGAACATTGTGATGTGCTATCACTACATTGCTGGAGAAAATTAATGGAAAATATTACTAGGTCTATAATTCTTAAGAGCATTACATTTGATAATTTAACTGTGAAAACCAAAATCATTTAAATTCTATGAAATACTATTTGCCTGAACAGTCTGCACACCTTTTCAAAAGGTTCGTTGAATAATACCCGTGTTACAAATAACCTCTTTCACCTCCTGTAACAACAGACTAGATTTTCAACAGCTGTCAAAATAGATTCCAGTATCCATTCTACTCAAGTGTGTTAGAAGAAGATCTTAAAACTGTCAAGGAGTGTCAGGATGTGGGCAACTTAGTATAAAATGTAACTGAGCTGACTCCACCAACTACAGAGAAAAGGAGAAAGCTCAAATTAGCTCAAAGAAAAAAGATCAATCAAAGGGAAACGGACGAGGGGAAGAAAGTCCTAACTCCATGCTCTGATAATATGGGTTTTCTCTAATAGGAGACTACAGAACAGAATTCTGGAAAGGCACATCATTCATTCCATGCAACAGATAAACACCTATGTGCCTCTCGCTCTGCCTGTACTGGGGCCACCGCCAGTTCAAGACAGGGTTGCCAGATTCTGCAAATAAAATTCTAGGATGCCTCCAGTTAAATTTTAATTGTAAATACACCATGAATAATTTTTTCAGTATAAGCGCACCCCATTATTTGTGTTGTATCTGTAGTTCAAATTGAACTAGGGGCCCCGTAATTTCTCCGGCAATCCTACACAAGGGGGATAAACATAGGCCCTTCCCTCCTGGATCTCTAAAATGGTAATTCAAAGGTAAAAATGTTATCTTTTTATTAAAAAAAAATCTTTTAAACTGTATAAAAGTTAAACTAGCAGCACAATTTACTCTCATATACATTTCACCAAGATTCATCCATGCTTTTTGTCACCTTATGCACAACATTTGAGAGTAAGCTGCAGACATCATGTCCCTTCATTCCTAGACTTCAGCATGCATCTCCTAAGAAGAAGGACATTTCCTGACGTGACCAAGGTATAATTATATTGTACGGTCATTTAAAATTGATTTAATATTATCCCTTATTATAGGGACCACATTTAAATTCTACCAGTTGTTCCAATAATGGTCCTTTATGGTAATGTTTTTCCTAATCCAGGATCCAACTCAGAACCCCATGTTGCATTCAGTTGTCTTATCACTGGTTTCCTTTACTCTGGAACAATTTCTCAGCTAACATCATAGTGTTTTCGATCCAGAGTGCCAAATGCTGAGCCGGTGATCTGCAGAGGTGGCGTGAGAGCTCAGGGAATGACGAGATGCCTCTTCCTCTGTCTTCGCACAAACATACCTGCTCTGTTCAAGGACTAAATGAACACCATCAGCCTGTTCAAGGCTGATGAACACCACTTGCCATTTAAACTCTTGGAAAGTTCAACAAAATACCCGAGCAACTCCTATTTTAACTCTAGGAGTCTTTCCCTCTCTCAATAAGAACATAGGAGAGTCATAAAAAAACAACAAAAACCAGCAACAGCAATTCTTGTCCAGATTTTTCCTATCTAAAATGTTGTGCACTAAACATATATATATCATAATTATTTCCATATAGCCCACCAGAAGCTTAATACCAGAATCACACAGGAGGCTCAAGTCTGACCTTACAACTCAGAATTTCAGTATTTTAACTGTGCTCAGATCATCTGCAAACACCACAATAATTTGGAAAGTGTGCTAACACAGCTCTTTCTGCCATAAAAAGGCAATGTGAAAGCAGGGAAGTTTTGCCAAAACAATAACATCAAAGAATAATGACAAGAAACCGTTCTCCTTTTCCAACCAACACTTGTTCAATAAAAGGTAAAGGGAGAAATAATATTAAAGAATAAAAAGCACAGTACAATTATTTTCTTATTTAGCTGAGGTATGCAAAAATACTCAAAGGTTTTGCATTGAATGGTTTTAAGTTAAATAATAACTTTTATTAAAGGTTACCTCTATAAAAAGAAACTTTTTTAATTACCACAAATTTTTAAAGAATTCAGACCACCAGTTTATGTATAGATTCCCTATGACACGCTTTAAATGGCTCCATGACCACTCAGCAGTCGAATATTTACAGGCAAGGGTGTAGCGGTCACAACACAACATTTTATGTAACTTTCTTCAAAAGAAGTTCCTTAGCACCGACAACCAAGTCCTTTACACTTGAAGAGAGTACACTCAATGAGCTAATCGATTAAAAAGACGAAAGTGGACACAAACTTAACTTTGACAAGTTACGGCCAGGCCAGCCTGTGGGGACTCTGGGCCACGCACCTTAAAGTCCCAATTGAATCACTGGAACCAGATTTGCTCAGTCCCAGAGGTGGCTGGTGTTCATCAAGAGAACCATGTGCTTATTTCAGTTCTTGCTAACAAGGTAAAAGCTCTGAGAAAGAAACCATGGTTATCTTTTCCTGGAGCTTTTAAATACCCACATTCGTGGGTGTTTAAATTTTAACCCATTACTTCCATTGGTCCTTTGAGAATAATGTCACCCTGCTTTTGTATAACATGACACAGCTTACAAAGTACTTCACACACGTATAAATATCCAAGTGCCCCACCATCCTCGCTTCTCTGGCCACATCCTGACTTGCCCATGTCCCTCAGAGTGT
This sequence comes from Indri indri, assembly GCA_004363605.1. Classification (NCBI taxonomy): domain Eukaryota; kingdom Metazoa; phylum Chordata; class Mammalia; order Primates; family Indriidae; genus Indri; species Indri indri. Next base: position 43,886 of record RJWJ010001829.1, on the reverse strand, counting down.
ATATCAGAATTGCCCCCCAGACTCCAGGGACTGGAGCACAGATTTGTTCTGAATACAGTAACTGTATTAAAAAGTTCGGTGGCTTTAGGGGCAGCCATATTGTGACATTATTCACACTAAACTCGAAGTCTACTAAAAGCCAGCGGTCCTCTGCACGCATGCTATCACTGTACCACGCCTCCTCTAACTCAGGTTTAAGGGATGCCGAGGTAGGGGCTACGCCTTAGTGCTTTATACGTCATCTTGTTAAACTCAAATATTTTGATCATGATCCTGTCATCAAGCCATCAGTTATGCCTCTAGGTTCATCCACAGATTTGACGAATATACCTTCTCAGTCCAGATTACACTGCAGCCCTTGCTGTGGCCACCAGCTTCACACAGGTATAACCAGACAGCACCCTGACTCAGTTGTACCACTTCTCTCTGACTTTCTGTCTTGGGGCTTCTCTGACACCGCAGAATGAGACACCTGAAGAAATGGCTCAGCACTCGCACATGTACAAACCCGGAAGTGCAGGGGCCTTGGCACCCTGGGGCAACCCTTGATCAAGTGAAGGGAAAACCAGTGGATTTATGCCCACCTCTTCCATCCCTCAGCCACTTCTTCCAGGGCGCATTCCACGGGGCTCCTCACAGGATGCCTGTAGGATTAAGCCCCAGCTGCCGACAGCAGCGACCAGCTTGAGAACATGGGCTTGCATCGGCTCTTCCTTTCCCCCCGTTTCTCTCTTCCTAGCCCCCTTTCCTGTTGCCAGGGAGAGATGCCCAAAATAAACCACCTGCACAGCAGCCCTTGCCTCAGGCTCAGCTTTCTTGGGGACCTCAGGGTAAGTCCCACTCCATCACTACCAACGATAATGTTGAATGTGAGCCCTGAGGCACAGCACCAGAGACCTCCCTTCAGGCTGGCAGCGGTCGAGCCAGGCCTGTCACTCCCTGGAAGCCACACAACTGGGTTCTACCTGCCCCCATTTTTTCATTTGATTCATCAGGAAATAAGGGCCTTGTCAAAGGTCACGTTAAAACTTAGATATAGGATGCCCGACAGAATCCCTGTGATCTTCCCAGGACACAGAAGTCTCTCAGGAAATGCTGTCTCCCTTCCTTCCCCATTGCCCCACCAAAAAGAAAACACATTAGTTCTCCAGGGCCCGTTCTTCCCATTCTCAGGAAAACCATGCTGGCTCCCATTTCCTCATCCGTATGCTCACAATCATGTTTTAAGTAGGCTACTGGTATCTTGCACAGGACCAGCGTTGACCTCACATGTTCCTGCAGTGTATGGAACCTACTTTCTCCTTCCTTTTCTCTTTCTCAAACTGAGACAATGTTATTTATCTTGAGGCTTCTGATGTTTCTCCTGGTCATTTACTACTCTTCAAAAATTCAAAAGTGGTTCAGCATTGCCATTTTAGTCACACATTTTAACTGTGTTTAAATCACATCTTTGGTGCACATACTCACACAGATAGAAATGTATACAATGAAAGTCAATGTTATGTATGTATTTATGCTGCACACAGACACTTGGATTCTACGAACCGATCAGGATAAATTGCTTCAGACATTCCAATGATTGTGCTTTATAGGAGTGCTCTGGGGAAGCAGGAAGAGATCTCTCCCATCCGGGCTCTAGAATTAACATCTTTCCAGCTCAACTTTACAGCCCACAGCATCAGCAAAAAAAACGAATCTTTCCTGGAGCCTCATTTTCCATGGGACACTGATCATTAGTATGCCTGGAAATTCCAGCAGGGACTTGTCCAAAAAGCTCAGGGAATGCTACGGCGGAGCCCAGCTCTGCCTTCCTCAAACCCAGACTCAGTGCTGACCGTGAGAGATGGTTCAAAGAATCAGGGAGGGAATTATTGCTGAAAGCAGTATGCGGAATGCTCCAATAATTTAATGAGCGATCATACTACAAAAATAAAAAGCATATGTATTTCGGTGCTTACGTGTGTAAGTAAAACTTGAAAAGATTTTTCAGGTAATGATTCCATCATATGATACATACCTGCATCACTGGGATGCTCTTCGAGTAAAATAATCCATGGGGACTTTCCAGGGCAGAGTGGCCTAAAAGCACCTGTAGATGCCTTTAGTGTGCATTTTTGTGCATTACTGGTTAGGACTGACCAGAGTGTCTGCCATGAGAACCTTGTCCTGTCCCTGTCCTTCCAAGAGGTGCTAAGACAGATTTGTTTTGCTCTGCACGCGAAGCCACCACAAAACCATAGACAAACTAAAAAACCATGCTTTCTCATTGCAGCAAGTTCAGGTGGGCAAAAAAAAAGTGATCCCCATCCTAACTCTGGAGCCACCTGGGCCAGTTTAAAACCCAGCCCCAAACAAGGGCTCTACCAGATTAGTGACATTTGATAGAGGCTGAGATGGTGGAAAGAGCACTGGACTGAGAGTCAGATTCTAACCCCCAGACCTGCTGGCCACAGCTTCATCAACCAGTGTCTTGTCTCAGAGCCTGGGAAAACCACTGTGCTTGGCCACAGATTTTCAAACTGCTCTTATTGGACAGTTGGGTTGGGGAAGTGGGGGTTAGGGGGTTATCCACTTCCTATAAGCCTTTATGTAAGTTTTCATTTGCAAACAAAAATCTTCTGATAACATATCCATAAAACTTGAAAGCACTGCACCAAATCACCTTCCATCTCTAAAAGTCTGTGTTCTTTCTACTCCAAGTGAGTAGAAAGACATATAGCATTACCACTGCAGGAGTTGAGGCCCGCCCCTCCAGAGCTCCTCAAACAGAGTTTTCAGTAACAAGATCCCCAAGTGATTTGTGTGCATATTGAATTTTGAGAAGAACTGGTCTAAGACACTTATCTTTTCCTGTAAGTGTTTTGGATGTTATTGCTTAACTCTAGTTCTAATCAAAGTATCCTACAAAAGTACACTACTGGGAGGAGTTCTGAGAACTATTACTAAGTCTCATAATTTTATGGATACTTAAGAGGGATAAAAATATTAGGTGACCAGATGTTTTATTCTCCTAACTTTAACTATGTGGGAAATCATTAGAGTGCCTGGATTGACTCACGATGCCCCTTCCTCCATTCACCAAGAAATCATTCCTGACGGACAATGGGCTTCATGCGCCCCTCTCTCTAACCCACTCGCATTCATCATTAAAGGGCCCAGGAAGCCTACCCTCACATGGCACATGCACAGAATTCCCCTATCTGTGTGGTTTCCTTAATGAAACTGGTCTTAGAGGTACTAAAAAGGCAAGAATTTCCTAAGCACTTGTTTCACGAGACACACTCAAGTTTGCGTCTTCCATTCAGCTTCTTGGACTGCCCAAGCCACCCTATTCTCTCCCCTTCACTCAAATCCAGTTTGGTTCTCTAATCAGAGCCATATCATTTATTAATAGCAACTGATTATGGTCTAATTATCACACATATGTTTGTTTACCTCCACAACTCAAGTGTAAGCTCCTTGAGAGGAATTATTACGTCTACTTCAGCTTTTGACAGAGCACCCAGCTCTCTGGTAGGGTGTCTAGTAAAGGAGTATGTGCAGAGGAACTTGGGCCCACAGTTTCTTACTAGATACTCTTTGTCACGGACCATTATAATGGTACTGTATTATCTACAGTGTAAAAGAAACCACTGAATCATTTGATTTTTTTTCCCCTAGAAAACTAAGATAAGAAAACTGTATTAAAATGTTGGTATGTAGAGTGTGAAGAAAACCCAAGAATTAGCTTCTGAGTCCCAAGGAGTCACATGTTCCTACATAAAGCAGGCTAGTTCCTGTGAATTCCAAACTGCCTCTTGAGGTGCAGGCTTCAGAGCAAGGCCCCAGCTTTGACTAGCTAACCAAGAGAGAAAGCTCAGCTCCTGTTCTGAAAGTTCTGCTTTCTTTGGGAAAATCCTGCCTTAGGCGGCTTCCATGGAAGCAAAAAATAGCTCAGAGGAGATGTCTGATTCTGCATCTTAATCTGTGTGAACTGGATGAGCTCAGTAAGGTCTTAGAGAGAATGATTAGGAGAAAAGAAAAGGAAGCAACAGAATAAAAACTCAAAGTAGTAATTATACACACACACACACACACACACACACACACATATATGAAGATTTCTATGAACACCACACCTTCCCTAGCAAATGAGTTATACAAGACATTTCACCCATAGATGAAAGCTTCCAAATTTCTTCTCAGGTTAAGGAGAGGCAATATTTTCCCCATTCTCTGGTGTTGTCAATTCTCTTTAGAATTCCACTTCTGCAGGATAGACTGTGGAGTTGTCAGTTCCTTCTCAGCCTCTCCGACCCTCATTTTGCCTTCGCTTGTTTATTTTAACATAAACAAACCAATGTGACTGCTGTGAAGTCTGCCTGCCTTTTACTTGCTTCGGAGAGGCCTGTTTATAATACATACTCAGCTGGTGAAGCCCTTGAGCACCCAAGCTAACCAAGTCCAAGTTATTCACAGCAAAGAGTAAAACTGTGGATGACCTGCTCCCATTCACAACCAGCAAATTGCCCAGTCATCCCAGACCAACCCAAAGGAAATTACAAAACCCTGAGTGAAAAGTGTTTCAGATATAAAGCCCCTATATAGTTCATTCAACAAAATGATCTCTTCTTTTCACATTCACCAACTGAAGGAAAAAAGTGTTGACAAGATATTTGGGAAAACCGGGTCAGGGCTGTGATGTTTTAGGAGAGAGAGTGGAAAAACGAAACTAAAATGTAGAAGGTAGAGCCTAGTGGACTCATATTTTTAGGGTTCCAAGTCAGCCCCAATCTTTTCTTGATAATCCTTTAAATGAAAAGATGTCTGATCATTTAGGAAAATATCATTGACATCAATTCCATATTAATTAGAGGCAAATAGAAACCTGAGGAATAGAATAGACCCTCCTTGGATCATTAACAAGTAACTTCTAGATAATAACAGGTTTTATTATCACCATTTTACAGATAGGAAAACTGAAGGCCCAGAAACTAACTGATTAGCCCAGTCTGACTGATTTCAAAATCTCTACTCTAAGAATCCTCTGCAACATACGCCCTCTGATGGATATAAGTAAATGGTCACCGGCTCAACACCTTCTTTTCCTCTCTATCTCAATCCTTCCTTCTCCACCATACATCGATGCTGACAGCAACCAAGCTGCCCTCAGATGATAACGTCCCCAGGTGGCCAAAACGGAAACTGTCAGCACTAAACTGCCTCATTTCTCTCATTTTTGCCTCTAAAGATCATGCATATACCAGATAAACTCTTTCCCAAAAGTGTACAAATACACACACAGTACACACCACACACATGTGCACACACAAACCCCTTTTGTATTTTAACTTCTTTTTTTCCTCCCTCCTCATTCTCAGCTTGTTCCTGCCTAAAAGTCTGCTTGGGTTCTCTATCGTCCCTGCAGAATGAACTCTTAGCTGTCAGAGTCCTGCACGTCCATCACAGCACTTCTGTTTCTAATTTCTGCCTCTTCGAGCTCAGCATTCTACATGCTTCTGGCCACTCTGAACTCACCATTTCTTGCACACACCAGTCCCTTTCACAAAGCAATGTTTTATAAGCACCGTCCCCTCTGCCTGGAAAATGCCTTGTTGCCTGCTCTCCACAATCCTTTTTACATATCAGATCAGCTTCTAGTCACCCTTCAAGACTCAATTCAAACATATCTCCTCCTCAGTGAAGTCTTCCCTGACTCCACAGGCAATTAGCTGCTAGGTTCTCAATGTTCCTGGCACCTTTCCTGCCTGTACCTTTTATTCCCACACCTATGCTTCAGTTCCTGTATTATATTAGTCATTTCCTCAACACTGAGACCATCTATCATATACCGGGTACTGGAATATAGCAAGTTACCTTCCTATTCCCACTGTATAACACTGGGCCAGGAAAACAGTAGGCAGTCAGAAAATGTTTCTTTAATGAATAAATGAATGAAAGAACTACAAACAAGAGCTTATCCATATCATCAGGAAAACTGCTGCTGCTGCTTTCTTTTAACTCCATTTGTGATCTAAAAAGAGTAACTCATGGCAGAGAATGGCATACCCATACTATGGAAACCAAAACCCATAAAACTCATAGAACCAATATCTTCACCCTCTAATGACACCTGCAAGGCCTCTTCAGTCTCCACAATTATCTTTGTCTTAAGCCATTTCAGATCATCTTTTTTCTTGTATTTAATTATAAGCATAGCAATAATCCTTCTGCTGTTTATTTACTATAAACATATACAATTTTCCCACAAAATATACACCATTTTGTGGGTCAAAAGTCTTTATGGATTAAGTCGTAAATCTCCATTTATTACACTGTTTCTACTGAAAAATATATTTCAAGTCCAAATGACAAAAATCATAAATAAATGATGCCACACAACCTATTTTTTTCTTGGGAACTGTAGTTAAAGTCAGTGGATTCTATCTTTCTCATCTGCAGGTATCAAATGACCTAGTCCCAGGAATGATCATCTGCAAACCGAGTCTAGCCAGAAGTCTCAATGTTAACCTGAGCTGGCAGTTGAAGGGCCTTATCTAAGGGTATGAAGGTTCTGGAAATAAGACTTTACTTGGGGTTGATCATGACCAATACCCACTGACCAAATCTGGAATGAAAAAGAAAAACACACACACACACAAATAAACCCATAGGGACTAATTCAACTATTTTCTTTGGATCTATGAACCTGAGACAAAGGCTGAACCAGTGAATCACTAGATTCTTTAGCATCAAAATACACCCCCACAGATCTCAAATAAACCATGTCTAATGTGCAGGATATCTCTCTATTTAAAATCAGTCCTGCAGTAAACAGAGACAAGTTCATACTATTACTAATTATTTTTTCTTTATTACACTGAGATCAAGCCCCAGATATGAATTTAGTTCCCATTCACCAAGTTCTAAAATCTCTAAACACTAGAAGAAATGTGCGTGTGTTTTTAATTGATGATTACAAAGTAAAGTAAGTGACACAGGATGATTTTGATACAGGGAATCGCAGCCATCCAATGAATGAGTCATTCTGCACAGCCTAGTTTTCCAAATTGGTAAGAGCTTTACACACCAACACAGATTTGGAGGTTAATTATCTTGGGTGCAAATATTTCCAAAGTACACTGAATATTTCTCTCTCTTCTTCTTTTTTTTTTTTTTTTGTGAGACAGGGTCTCACTTTGTTGCCTGGGCTAGAGTGCAGTGCAGCCTTGAACTCCTGGGCTGAAGCAATCCTCCTGCCTCAGCCTCCTCAGTAACTGGGACTATAGGCCCATGCCATCACGCCTCGCTAATTTTTCTCTCTCTTCTTAAAGAGTGTACCTAAAAATGTACCCTTTTGATGATTCACTGTTATTAACAGCAAATAGCAATTATTGGTTCATGTTATTATAGAATGATGCCTGCAGGATTAATTGAGGGTTCTTACCCCAATATTCCCCAGCCTTCAAGGTTTTTTCCCCAATTCTTACGTCTAAAGTTATAATTTTTCTGTCTCTTTCCTAGTTGTCGGGCTGTCGGGGTCACTTTTCACTGCTGGTTACAGTAGCTACTTACCCCATTCTAAATCTACCCCTAATACACTATGGATTATTTTTCAAGTTAAAAAACGTGTTAGGATTGTGTCTGGAATAAGAGTAAGTATGTTCTGAGAGAGTAACTGACAAAGTATTCTCCTGGACTTTTATGCCATCTACTCTGGTTGCTAAGTGGACATTTTTGCCCCCTCCCTGGTCTTCGGATAGGTTCCAAATATCTAGAGAGCCACACTGCAGGCTTAGGTATGCGATGACAAATCTTGATGCTCTTCATTATCCCTGTACTCCAAAAGTAAACCAAATCATCATATGACCTTCCTAATAAATTTCTGTCCTGGCCACACAACAAGTGCAAAGGTTTCCATGTAGCCGAAATGTCTAGGTTGAAAGGTTAATCCAGAAACTGGAAAAATGGTCCCTATCTTACATAATGGTTCTATATTTTGTGCACCTACATCATTTACCCCCATAAACGGGTGGATATCTTAACAAATAAGTATGGCAGAAATTTTCAAGGGAAAAAATTACCAAATGATTTCCAAAAACTCACAGAAGTTGAATTCTTTTGTTTACTAAATTACAAGATTTTAAAACTGGGACACTTCTTTGTAATACAGCTAATGGTTTTACTTACTAACCTGAGCTGCTATATTGGGAAAAGCCCTCTCCATTACTCAAAGGGAAAAAAATGTTGCTCTGACATCTGAGCAACCTAAAGATGAATTATCATCATTAAACAGTCCCTAAAAGCACTGAAGTCATGCATTCAACAAAAATGACTATACTTAAATTCTTTGCATTGTATAAAACGTAGACGTTTACATAACCTTGTTTGTCAAACCTGAGAAAGCAAAATCCAAGCAGGGGAAGCAGGCTACCTGTTGACATTATGGAAGGAAGCAAAGAGAGTGGGTCATCAGTTACCCTAGTTATGCCTCCACACCCTTATGAAGAAGGTTGGCCCTTCAGCTATTTATAAATGTGGAGCTCAACCAAAGGAGGCCTTGCCACTGCTGCCCTTGTGAGTAATGATGTCGACTGTTAGTCTGGGGCTACATGGAATCTCCTTCAGTATGGCCCTCCATACTTGGCAGCGCAGTCCCTGTCTGGTCAGGAAAAGGACTGTGAGGATTTCCAGTGGTCACTTCCACCCTATGATTCTATATATGGAAACATCCCATTCTAGTCTTTTCGGCATCATGAGCACCATAGTAGGGAGGAGGAGTGAGGAGGCCGGCCCTCTTCTTGCTGCTCTGAAGGCACACTCGCTTTAGTGTCTCCCAGGCCCCACTGCCCTGGACTGGACCTTGTCATCAAATGGCAGCCCAGACCTCTGCTGAGTCTTGTAGGCTTACAGCTCTAACATGGAACAGCTGGAAGAGGACCCTGCATTCTTTTCTCTGCATAAACACTGGGGGCTCTGTTCACCCTCCTGCAGCAGCATGAACTAAAGAATTTCCCCTATCCAAAATCACAACCACCAGACCTTTACCCATCCCCCAGCCTCCCCTTACTCTCCAGGATATAATTTCAGTCTGTCACCACCGGAGCTAGCAAATAGCAAACTGCTGGACCTTTCGGGTACGTTCACTTTCTATACTAGGTGAGGTGGCTGTAAATACTAGCAGGGTAATATGAGACAATTCTGTTCCATTCAGTAAAGTTTCCTAACAAAAAGCATTAAGGGACCCAATTCAAGCCTGCTCTTTCTATAAGACCCTTTCTCCAAGACCCATAATCAATATACATGGATAACGTCACGACCAGGAAGCGTAACCACGTAATATACATACTGCGAATGTCATTCTAATAGTCTGTAGCGTCACCTACATATTATTCTGAAGACAAGGCTCTAAAACCGGAATATCCCTGGGGAAAAACGAATAATAAAATTGGATTTTCATGTGTTCCCATACAGCCTTATCCAAGCTTGGCTTCTGAAGGGCAGTCCTGGGCTGCTTCATATGTAGCTGAAATTCAGCGAGCCACGTTGCCCAAAAGAAGGAAAAAAAAAAAAAAAAGCCCAGAAAATCCAGACTCTACGTGACCTGACTTACTTATTTCCCAGGAAACTGCATGAGAGAAAAATCATTCATGCTACCGTAGCTACCACACGGAACGGACTGACGGAGTTCACAGCGGGCAGCACCCCAGAGCGGCCAGCGGAGGTAAGTGGGCGGTGGGGACAGGGGAATGGGGGTGGATGCCAAGGGCCCCGGGGCCCGCGCTGCCCGGGTCCCAGTGGAGCGGCTGTCGGGGGCGGGCCCCGGCCAGGGGAGGGAAAGCGGGGAGCCGGGGGGTGGGGACGGCGGCGGCCACGCACTTACCAGGGCTGTTGGCCTCTCCTTCGAGGACGTGCAGCTCGGCGCAGTCGGCCAGCGAGTGCTCCAGGCAGAGCTGGAGGAAGCGGGCCTGGGTCTGGCTCACGCGCTTGAGCAGCGACAGCAGCGCAACAGTCTGCTCACACTCGTTCCAGCCCTTAAACCAGCCCGCCAGCACCCCGACCTGGTCGCGAAACATCATGGTTAGGGGGCCGCCCTCGGTCTACAGAGCCCCCTGGGCGCCGCTGCTCGCCCCGCCCGCCCCAAAGTTTGGCCGAGCCGCAGCCCCGTGGCCGCCGGAGACGCGATCCCCTTCCAAGGTGGCTCTAGTGCCCGGACGCTGCAGGTACTGCCTCGGCTCCTGCCTCCCTCGTCTGGTTTCAGTTACGTTCCGGTGGTTCTGGCTGATTTCCCCAGAGACGATGACAGACAGTAGCACGGAAATGTTTCTTTTAAAAAAATAACGACTTTTTAAAAATCCCCCACAAGGCACACAACTGAATGAAGAATGCTCTCTTTCCCCTTCTTGCAGCTTCGGGATGGTGATTTCCGACGTCTCGGGGTCTCCTCCCCGCTGGGCGGCAGCTCGGACCCTTCACACCCGCATTCCGGAGCGGCAATCACCACTGGAAGGAGAGAAAGAGCTGCAGTGAGACCTCCTCAGCGAAGGAGCGCGCCCGGGGGGAAGAGTGCATCAGAGGGTGCCGGGCCGGGGGGCGGCAGCGGGGGCTGGGGGCATCCCGCGGAAGGTTGGGTCCCCCCCGGGCGCCCCCTCCGCACCCGAATGCGGGAGATGGGCTGTTCCCGTCCGGGGAATGGCGAGAAGCCTCCGGGTTCCCAGGTGCGGGAGGAGACCCCGCGGCTTCCTGTTGCTGCCGCTGCCAACGGCTGGTGCTCCCCGCACGCCCCACCCGGGGTGGCCTCGGGCGCTGTGCCTGCGAAAGCCAGCACCAGCAACAGATCTTCCCCGCGCAGAAAACTTGCAATGCGGCTGCGAAGGGGCGCGGGGGTGGGGGTGGGGGCTAATGCAAAGCAGAGGCGGAGGCAGCGGCAGCCCGAGTTCCTTCCTCCTCCTCCTCCTCTTACTCCTCCTCCTCCTCCTCCCGGAGAAGCAGCCGAGCGGCTGCAGCTCCATCTACAGCAACAGCCAGCATCTCCACCGCCAGGCGCCCCTCTGGATTTAGGCCGTGAGCAGCCGCGGCAGCAGCTCGAGACAAAAATAAACTCTCCCCACCCAAAGCTCCGCGCCCTGCGGGCGGCGGCGCAACCCAGAGCCCCGACTCCCCCGCGCCGCTCCAGCCCACCCGGGAGGTCTCCCAGGGCCTGCTTCGCCCTGAGCGATCAGATGTGTGCGTGCGTGTGCGTGTGTGTGTGTGCGCGCGTGTGTGTTTTAGGCATCTTGCCGCCGCCTACGGGCGGGTCTGTCCGGCCCAGCGCCTACCCCGGGCGTCCCAGGCCGAAGGCAGCACGGCCCCGGGCGCACGCCGCGCGCGGAGACAGCCCGAGTCCGCGGTACTTCTTCCTTCGGCGGGCAGGGCGGCCCTGCGGGGAATGCGGATCAGCGCCGCCGGCACACGCCCCCCAACGATCGCAAAGAAGAAAGTTCGGCTTCGGGGGTTCCCCCAGTCCTATCGGTGTTTTGGTGGCCACAGCCGGCAGGGAGGAGAGCCCAGCGGCTCAGTCCTCTAGGGGCGGCTCGCTCCCAACATCTGCTTCCCAGCTCCCAGAACTTCTCGGGCCTAAGGGGAAGATCCTGGGGAGAGGACCCCAGTGACCGTCGGGGACGCAAGGGAGGGGGCGCTCACCTCGGTGCGGCTCATCCCAGCGGCTCGGGGCCCCACGCGCGGGTCCAGGGCCGCGGCGGTTCTTAGCCGGGTTAGGGACGCCCGGATCCCGGGCCGCGGGCCATGCCGTCGGGGCGGGCGGCGCTGGGGGAGTGCGGCGCTGCGGGTCAGAGCCGCTGCAGCCGCCGCTGCTGCTGTCTCCAGTGTCGGCTCGCAGAGGACTGAGCCGCCCGAGCCGGAGTTCCCCACATGCTACTGATTAACATACACCATTACATCATGGGCTTGGCAGGGAGCGCCCGAGCGGGGGGAGAGGAACCCGGGCGGCGGTGGCGGCAAGCGGGGGGAGTCGAGGGGAGGATCCCCGGACCCGGCGGGCGGCTAGTGGGGAGGAGGTGGATTCCTATGTGGGGACCAAAAGGGGGAGGGGAGCAGAGTGGGAGGAGCCGGGTGGCGCAGAGGGGTCGAGTTGGAGGAACCACGGAGCGGAGAGAAGTTCGGGGAAGGGGAGGGGTCTGGCGAATTTCTCCCCGCGGCTGCCTGCGTGTTCTGGAGGGGCCGGGGCACTCGAGCCGCTGGATCCCGGGCAGGAAGGGACTCAGAGGGCGCTCGAGCGGGGGCGATGCTGCCACCCGCTGCTCGTCCTTGGGAATGTGGTTCGCCGACTCGGGTGACCCCTCGGCCCTCTGGGGGCCCGAGGGTGGCAGAGAGGCGTGGCCTGCGGGGCGGCGGAGACCTGGGATCACTGCCGGTGGAGGTGGGATGGGTCCCGGGGGTGGTGAACGTGAAGGGCCGAAGAGGGCAAGGGGCAGTGCGCAGGGCTGGACGTGCCAAGGCGCGGGGCTCCGCGCGGCCCTTGTCCGAGGGCCTGGGCCGATCGTCCCTCGGCCCGGGTCAGGGGCTGGATGTCCTTGCTTCGGCGGGGGGCCTCGTGGCCGGCCCAGCACCTCTCCCGGGCCTGTCTCCTCCCCGGGGAGGCGGCTCGACTTCTGGGGCCCGTTCGGGAGCTATGCCTAGCGCGCGGGCTGCGGCTTTGGGCCTGGAGCCGAGGCTAGCGCCGCCCTCGGCGACAGAGAGGCGGGGCGAGGCCACCTGTCGGCACGCCTGTCTCCAGGCCCCGCAAACTTTTACCTGGATCTGGAGAGTTCGCAGGGCCGAGGCCAGAGAGGGGCTTCAGAGGTTCTCGCAGCGCGGGAGAGGTTAGAAGGGTGCGGCGCCGAGGCTGAGTGGCACCGAGAGTGTTGGGAAAGTGCCTACAGGTGGTTTCGAAAGTAGGGGATTGGTTAAAAATACCCTAAAACCTAAAAATCGCTGTACTTCTAATGAGTGGAATATTCACAAGGAGGACTTAATGACCAAATCCGGGCTAGCTCTGTGTTTCAGAAGAAACACTGAGCCCCCCCAACATTTTCTCCAGCAACTTGAGGCTTCGTTTATAAAAGAGTACTTCTGAGGAATCAGTGAAACGCATGCTTCAGACCCAGCCTTCCCTACTCTCGCTGATCCAGTATTTTTAAGATAAAGTATCCGAGACATTATTCCGCCAATTAACACTTCTGTTTTTCAACTCCAACATATGTCCCTGGAATATGAATGCTTTCTTCCTTCCCTCCTCAAAGTTAGTTTCTGTAGCGTATAGGTCGTGTCACACATGTGACAACACCTAACCATCAGTTAGAGTATTGAAAGGTCTTGTGGAGCTGCAAAAATTTAAGTGTTACCATTAAAATAGGGTGTGTGAATTTTTAAAAAGTCCATTATTAACCAGCCAGGAGAGGTATCTGCATAATTTAATGAGTATTTTGCCCTATTTAGAAAACAAGAATTCTGGAGTCAATATTTTGTTTTTATTTTGTTTTATTTTTTATTACTGTAGCAGCAGAGAGATGTGATAGATCATTTTCTCCAAGACGTTACTAGCAACTAGCTAGTCCTTAGTATAATAATAACTTTTATCAGTAAATGGGGAGGAGGGTTAGAGTAGGTCTACTACGGTGTATACAGTGCTGTAAACCGCAGCCAGAGCAGATGTTCCCCCTTTTGGTGCTTTCGGAGGCCCCCAAGAGTGAATTTGGGGAGGAAAGTGAAAGGAAAGTGAAAGAAACATAAATTTCATTAACTCGATTATTGTCACCTGAGGCTTACTAAACGAACTAAAACTAGAAACAAAAAGAAGACCAAAAAAACCTACCTCCTGAGGCAAATGGTCAAGAATGCCACTTACGCCGATGAAAGAAAATACTGACATCTACTGGAAGAGTGTAGTTCTTACAATAGCCTCTGACCTAGGAAAAGATCTTGATGTACCTAATTTCTGAGTTCAGACTGTTCGAGACACTCTTGATTAAGAAATACCCATGACATAGTTACCAGTCCCCTTGTATTTGTGGGTTAACAATTCCAGTGATTTCTTTTGCCTCTGGGCAAAGGAAAGAGAGTGGAGATAAAACTCAGGGAAACCACCTCACGGTTCCCCAGAGTGAAGACACAACTCTGAAGGAAGGAAAGTAATACCATCAGCTCAATATAAGGTTTTGTATTTAATGTGTATTTTTCCTATATGAACCTGTACCCAGTTATTATTAATAATTAAGAAGTGGCTACCAAGTACTGAATATGGACATCACTTGGAAAAGGAATGAAAATATCCTTTGATTAAAGGATAAAGGAGATATTACTATGTCTGTGTTCACTATATTCTTATTTATTCATTTGAAAAATACTCACTGTGTCCCTGCTTTGTGCCAGGCACTGGGTTAGGCAGTAAGTACTCTGTGTACCCTGAACACACCCAGTACAGGCACTGAGTATGCAATGATGTACCTGCGAAACTATACTCTGTGTAACTAAAAGATCAGATTATCAAATGAATTAACAGGCTCCACATTATTTTTCTTTTCTCCCCCCTGGAATCTGGGAATGGAAGAAATTGGTGTTTGCTTAGTGAATAATACATTTTTTGGTCAAATAACTCAAGTGTTCAGATGTTTCAAAGATTACTAATTCCAGATAAATTGGTGATATATTTATAAATCACTGCTTTGAAGGATGTCTAGGTATTGTTTGTATCAATAAGGCCTCCTAAGGAGCCCATGGCTGTATATTTTAAATTCATATTTCTTCTAGCAGTAATAAGATAAAAATAAACAGAAGAAATGTATTGGATATGGAGGCATTAGAACCATTATCTTTAATTATTTGCTTTATGAATTAGCAAAAATCTCTGCATAAGGGTAAATGACAATGAATAATTACCAGTCATTCAATAAATATATGTTGAGCACTTATTCTGTACCAGATCTTCAAGTTAAATTTTTTTTTAAAAAATTAGAAACATTGAAGGCAGATGGTGTCTTTTATCTAACAAAAAAGGCTACGTGACAAATCTATATATAGAATTATTTAATATATAAAGGAAATATATAAATAAAATTTTATAAATTCATTACATATTTTATGTATGTACATATATAGAATAGGAAAAGGTATGAAAAGATTTACAGCAAAATGGTAACTACTGGTGATTTTCTCTGTATGGTAGGATTTCTAAGGATTACTGTCTTGTTTCTCTATATTTTCTAATTTTTCTACTGTAAGTTAAAAAGCTAAAACAAAACAAAACACTGCATGAATTCAGGTCTAATTTAAAATTAAATTTTAAAAGTATCCTAAAGAAACTATACTGTAAAACTTAGGTCTTCAACTCCCAAGAATTGTTTATGAGCCTATTTTGCTTCTTACTTAGTTCTTGTCCTAGACTCATTACTCGGTCTCCCTGTCTCAGTTCTGGTCATTCTACTCTCCGGCTCAGACATTTTCTGTGGTTTCTGAATAGACACTGAATACATTCCAGGTTCTTTGTGCTGGCGTACAACGACTCCAGGATTTGGCCACCATCTGCTCTTCTGGACTTCTCTCCTACATTTCATTCACTGATTCATTCAACAAGAAGTGTTTATTGAGTATAAATCACTGTGCTAGGCAAATAGAGGATGCAAAGGTAGAAGAAGTATGGTCTCTTCGGCCTCCAGTGGGTAGACCAAAGTATGCTCTTGGCATATGTGTGCATGTGCACACACACACATGTGCACGTGCTTCACTAAAAAGTTTTGTTTTTTTTTTTGAGACAGAGTTTCACTCTGTTCCCTGGACTAGAGTGTCATGGTGTCAGCCTAGCTCACAACAACCTCAAACTCCTGGGCTCAAGCGATCCTCCTGCCTCAGCCTCCCAAATAGGTGGGACTATAGGCATGCGCCACCATGCCCCAGCTAATTTTTTCTATATATTTTTTAGTTGTCCAGCTAATTTTCTTTCTATTTTTAATAGAGACGGGGTCTTGCTCTTGCTCAGGCTGGTCTCAAATTCCTGAGCTCAAATGATCCACCTGCCTCACCCTCCTAGAGTGCTAGGATTACAGGCATGAGCCACCGCACCTGGCCCTAAAAAGTTCAATATGAAATGGGTCAAGGGAGAGGCAACACAGTGTTGAGAGAGACCAGAAGAGGCAGAAATTCTACTGGGAAATTAAGGAAGACACTATAAATCTGTTCCTTTTTGAGCTGGTGTTCGTTGGATGAATAGATTCAACAGAGATAGGCGAAATTTTAACCACTGATGACATCCAGTGGGAACCAGGATGTCTAGATACTGTCTGTATCATTAAAGCATCCTGAGAACACATGTTTGTGTATGTTAAATTCATATTTCTCCCAGCAGTAATAAGATAAAACAAGGAGAAGAAATGCAGGCCTTTCCAGACTTTGTGAGTAGTACTATGCTAGTGGAAAGCAATCCTACAGCACAGGTAACTATCATATTAGGGATATCTTTTTTTGGATTACCTGGTAGTCCAATTTTTAGGAATCTACCTTACTGAAGTAAAAGCACTATTACTATAAGATAAAGTATACAAAAGTATAAATATAAACAAAAATGTTAATCCCGGAAGTTTGTAATAGCCAAACACTGGAATATCTACCTGTAGGGGAATGAGCAAATACATTGTGAAAACTTCATACTATGAATTTTATGCACCTATTTTAAAAAGTGAGCTATACTTAAGAAAAATACATCAAAAACATAACATATTGATCAATAGAAGGATAGAGAGATACATGAATATGTGGTCAAACAAGTATAGCAAAATGTTAACTACATAATATAGGTGGTGAGTATATAGGTGTTCACCCTATAACTCTTCCAACTTTTCTGTTTGAAGGTGTTTATGATAAATAATTGGGGATAAAAAGGAATGAGTCAGGTGGATATGTATTGGCCTAGAAAGATAAGTTTAAAACATGTCTATGGTATGATTCTATTTTTGTGGTTAAGAAAGCCAGCTCCAGAGCAACAGCCTTGAGTCTCAGAAGCCAGCCCCATCATTTACTGGCCCTGTGACCTTTTGCAAGTCGCTTCCCACTCTGTGGCTCAGTTTTATTGGTAACAAACCTACCTTGCTGTTATTGTGAGGAGTAAATGTTAATACACTTAATTTCTTAAAACAGTGCCAGGCATATAGTAAGTGTTCAATAAATGTTATTATTAACTATGATTCAGAGGGAAAAAGAAGGTATATGGGTTGGGAAGGAGCAAACCTGTGTCTCTCTCTATAAATATAATATAAACATATGTGATGTGTGTATATATGTATATAGGAACTACATTTGTGTGGAATGGAGAAAGGACACACCACAGAGCATTTTGGGTTTTTATTTGTTTTAATGTTTAATGTAACCCCATCAGGAAACAATCAGACAAATCCAGAAGGAGGGACATTCTCCAAGATAACTGGCCTGAAAAAAATGGTAGAAGGACTGTTCCATATTAAAAGAGACAAAAGACACATAACAATCATATGCAATGTATGATCCTTGATTGCATCAAGGTTTGAAAAAATGGCTCTAAAAGACAGTTTGAGGACAATTGGGGAAATTTTGAACATAGGCTGGGAATTAGCTGGTATTAGGGAATTATTATTAGTTTTGTTAGATGTGACCATGGTATTCTGGTTATGAAGTAGAATACCTTTTCATTTTTTTTTAAAGGACATTCATGCTGAGGTGTTTGGGTACGGGGTCAAGATGGTTGCAGCTTGCTTTGCAACAATTCAGCAAAAAAACTCACATACATAAATATATAGATAAAGCAAATGTGGCAAATTTTGAATCAGTTGGTGAGTATAATGGGTGCATTATATTCCATTATACATGAATTATTCTTTCTAATATTATGTATATTTGAGATTTTCTTACTAAAAAGTTTAAGAAGTTAAGTAGAGAAGCTTTAAAACACAGAACTGGGGTTTGTGAACAGCATTTGCAAAGGCAAGGAGATGTGCAAGTTCTTAGTAAGTGCTGTCGGTGCTTTGGCATTAAGAACAAAGACAGGAACTGTAATACTATCAAAGTTTAAAGGAATGTTTCTCAAAGTGGGGTCCTCGTACCTTGAGCACCGGAATCACCCCAGGATCTTATTAAAAATGCAGATCCCCAAGTTCCTCTGCAGACACAGTGAATCTCTCCAGGTGCTAGCCGAGTCTTAGGTGCAGTGTTTACCAAACTTCCCTATTACAAGTTGCATCAGGAACATTTATTAAATGTACAGATACCCAGATCCCTTGCCTGGTAATTCTGCCTCATTTGGGCTGGGACCTGCGAATCTGCACATGTAGCAAATACTCTAGGTCATTTTATGACTGGGCATATTTAGAAAACACTGAGTTGAAAACGGAAGAGCCTCAATGCAGTTTCCTAAACACACTTGATGAGAATGACCTGGGCTGCTGGTGGAAACCTTCTAAATAGAATCTTCTGGGAGTGGGCATGGAAGCCCATATTTTTATTAGGAACCTCTAGAGATTCTTGACGTCAGACAACTTCGGGAACACCAGAGCACAGTTATGCAAAGCCAGCTGACAGAACAGCCTGTAGAAGCACAGGTTCAGCCGCAGATATAGCTATGAGAGAGTGCCCATGCTGGCCCTCTCTAGATGAAGACAGCACCTCTGTCATCTCGGTGGCATGCAGGGACACCTTTAAGGTGTCCCAATATCCACATTCCAGTCCCAAAAGTCTGATTAGAAAGTTTCTTCCCACATGGTGAAGGAAGGAGGAAAACATGCTGGCAGGAGTGTGCAGGGTTTTGGTGCCCTTGGTAGGCAGAGTTTTCACTGTAAATTAATACTCTGTCATGCTGGATGCAGGCAGAAATCTCACAAGCTTGCCGAATGCGTGTCAACCCCTGAAAGATGGCCTAATTCTATTTTTAGTTAGTTAGTTAGTTGGTTAGTTAGTTAGTTTTGGCCTGCAAAAAGGAGAGCCCTGGTGAATTTGCTAAGGTAAGTGTGTCCCTTCGGAGGTTTCTGGGGAAACACCCAGACATCCCTCTCTCCAAATGATTTCACACTCTATTTCCTCTTGACTTCTACAGCATATTTAGACAAAGGGAAATGTCTGTCACTGAAGTGAGGTTTCTGGAGCAGTACAGTGGTTCTCAGCTGGACGCGGTGGAACGCTGCCCTGCATCGTTAGCACGCTGCTGGCTCCCAGCCCCTCCCTGGCCTGCGTTCAGTTCCTCACACACACCCCGCTCATTCCCTTCCCTGGCCTTTCCACTCACTATTCCTGGAGAATCATGTCTTTCCTGCTCCTCGCCCAGCACTTCCAAAGCCTGACTCCTTCAGGCCCCAGCTCAAATGTCACCTGCTTAGAGAGGTCTTTTTAGACCACACTGCCTACAGTAGAGGCCCCTTCCTTATGGTAGCACTTAACCACGGACAAAGTATACTGCTTCTTCGGCCGTTTATCTCTTTATTATCCCTCTCTCCTCACCAGATTTTAAGCCCCACAAGTGCCTTATTCACCATTAGGATCTTCAATATCTCCATGGGAGCTGCCACCTAGAAGTGCACAGAAAATATTTGTGAATTGAATGAATGAGTCTCAGGGTTGGAAATACCTACCTTAGAAGAGCCCAGTTTTAGTGCCCCATCGTGTACGTAAATACCCTCTAAGGGTTTTGAGACCTAGTCCGTGCACTGATACCCAGCCTATGACGGTGTTTTGACCTAAATTGTAGCAAAACAAGACTAGCAAGAATAATGCTTTTTCATTGTTCTAAATTTATTCAATTTAAAGGACTTTATTCACAGAGTATTTTCTTCCTGCTTTGGGGGCATTAAAGTATATTTTATTAAATTGTGATGATAGTAAGTGGTATTTAGCTGTTTAATATCCTTACTTGGAAAATTAAAAACTTAGCAACTTCACTTGGTCTCCTGGTTTTTCTGGCCTGTGACATTCAGAAGTTTGGAATCCGCGGGTCTCACAGCCATCCCTCTAGGTGGCTATTTAGATGATGCCGAAGTGGCCATTGCATCCTCAGTTGGCTTTGATTGTTAAAGTGTGCTTTCTTTATGTCTTTGCTCTGTCTCTGTGACTTGCACGGTGGCCATGGAGGTGTGCTGCTCAGCTGTCCTTCAAGACAGTCTGCTATGGGTGTTAACCAACTCCGACTGCTACCTCTTTGGGTTCCCAACAGTGTTCATGCCAAGGCCAGGCTTCCCCGGGGATGCCCTCTGTACAGCATACAGAGGGAAATAGAGCTTGGCCATTCCTGACCAACGTGGGATTCCTTCAAGGGTAGCCTTTGCTCAGGGACACCACATCTACTTAGCAGAGACTTTCTCAGAACAGGGCTGTAGTCCTACCCAATCCTTCTTCCCCTCTCTCCTTTCACACGTATCCCACCTGCCTTCTCATCTGAAGGCTCATCCTGCCTGTTCTTGCTCCCTCGTATTTAACTTTCATAGGCATTTCTCCCCAAAAATGGCTTGCATGTCTAACCTCTTCTTGGCATCCACTTCTTTGAGGACCTTCCTGAACTGACATGCTTATCCATTGGCTTAAAGCAACTCTGGGAATTGGACAAAGTATTTATTTCAGATGTGATCTAACCAGCTGTACAACCATGGGCAGGTTACTTAATCTATTGTACCATCTATAAGATGGGGGCGCTACTATCGAAGTGTCTGACAGTGCCTGGCACTCTTAAATGGTAATGGCCTGTCCCCACCCCACCCCCACCATGGCTACTATGGCAAACTGCTCTGTCTATTCAAAAGCTGTTCTGATCTAGAAAAGGGTATTTTATATGTTCAAGTAAAAAGTGAGCAAAAGCATATATTTTTTATGAAATTTGCATATTTTAAAGGACCTGGAGGATTCCTGGGGTTGTCAGTACATGATGTCAAATAATCTAATGTAAAGCGAGCTTTAGTGCAGAGTCTACCTTCCAAAGAGCAGATGACCAGGCAGTAATCTGGGAGGAATGGGGTTTAGGTGAGTTGGAAACATGGCCAGCAGGCCGGGAGACCACTTCTTGGTAGGAAGGAGACCAGCACAGGTGATTCTCTGGACTCTGCACTCAGGAAGGGTGCAGAACCACGGACACACACCCAGTGAGAGCAGGTTATTTGGGTCTGGATGTAGAGAAGGAATAGACTAGTAAAAGATTGGACTTGGGTGGCTGAAGAGAAGTGCCCAGGACTGAGAAAATGCAAAGACTGATTTGAAGTGAGCCAAGGTGTCATCTGCATCAGACACAACCCTGGTCTCTATATTTGCCACCAAGATCTAGTGTGTTTCCTGAAGAGTGGGCACAGCTATGGAAGAGCAGGGCCTATACTGAAAATATTAATATTATTAAAAAATAATTGTAATACCTATTTTCATAAGATGGCATGTAACTGGCATGCAACTTGGCTCGCAGTAGATACTTGATAAATATTAATTTTCCTTCTTGATAGGCACAAATTAGAGAGTGTTGATTTCGTGAATGTACAGTTTGGGTCTGCCTCACGTGGAGAGATGCTTTATTCACTCTTCAAAGACATGGGCTCTCAAAGCCATGTAAAAAGGCCCAGGACAGGATTGCCAGGGCTCGAATTGGGAATAGAGGGGATGAAGACAGAGATGGGGAGGAAGGAAGTGCAGAACTGGTGACAGATGGAATGTGGGAAGGCTAAATCAGGAGTCAGGTCTGCTAAGATAGCAACAGTGCAAGGCAAGCTGGGGAAGGCCCAGGAGCCGTGCCTTAGAGAGACTAAACTTGAGTTCAGATCTCATGATGAGGAACTCAGAAATATCTCAGTGTTGGCAGGGGCACACATTAAGATAGAAAGCCAGTGTTCTGCTAGCCCAGGGCAGAGCGGTAATTGCCTGCACCAATTTCCTGAATCCCTCGCACATTTTTATACCAGTAGGGTCATGGCCTAATAATCCAAGCCCAACCAGAGCTGCTGGCTGGCACAGGATAAACCTGGCCAGGGTGGACCTCAGGTGAAGCACTGGGACTCTTGGGGTGCATGCCACGTCACCTGGTTTAACCATTCTTAAGTGTACATTTTAGTGATATTAAATATATTCACAATGTTGTGCAACCATCACCATTCATTTCCAGACTTCTTCATCATCCCAAACTGAAACTCTGTCCCCGGTAAGGAATAACTCCCCATTCCCTTCCTCTCAGTCCCTGGCAGCCACCATTCTACTTTCTGTCTCTACAAATTTGAGTACTGTGAGAACCTCATGTAAGTGGAATCATAGAGTGTTTGTCCTTTTGTGACTGGCTTATTTCACTTAGCATATCATCGTTAGGATTCATCCATGTTGTGACATGTATCAGTGCTTCATCCCTTTTTTTGTTTTTTTGGTCTCCAGCACCTGGCCCGGTGAGTGGCGCATATTAATAGTAAGCACTCAATAAACTTGAGTAAGTGAATGAATACACACTTACCCCCATGCAGTGATGGGCAGCGACTGGCAGCAGTGAGTACTTCATTCCTTTTTTAAGACTGAATAATATTCCATGAAGGAAACTTCTGAGGCAGCTTTCTCTAAAATGGAGTTAGATGAGAAGGGCTACCTCGGGTTTTTCGAACATGTAAGGATACTGTCTTTAACTATTATAGTTATTCAGATAAAATATAAATATAAGCAAATGAACCACAATTTCAACCACAAATGCAGATGGGTTCACACTTCTTAAAAATAAACAAATGTGTGAAGTATTAATTATAGTTTTATTTTACAGTAAAACATCTCATAAGGTGTTGTAGATAAACTTTCAAATAAATACAGTCAGAAGGTTACATGTAAGCATTGAAAAACCATTCCTATTTCCAGGATTTATGTAGGTCAGGATTATGAAAGTGGGACTTCAGGTCTTGTGGAGGGATAGCTTGCTCCCAGATTGGCATGAGAGAAAGAAAGTAAAAATTACTTATAGTGGAAGTCACCAAATACTTATTCTGACCTTGGTTTGATGCAAGAATTGCCTATATCTTTTTCAACTGAAAGTGCAAGATTTAAATAGCTAAAATGCCAAAAAGTACAAATCTAAGGCCATGTTTTTATAACCTAAAGAAATATAAGAATCCCCTTCCCCAATATTTTTCAAAAGCAACCTCTTTGTGATGACAGCATCCTACAATTGCTGGCACCAACAGCTTTCTCCTAACCAAGCGCTACTGTCGCACAGGATACATTAGAATGATATTGATTAACCCTGCATTTTCCATGTCCTTGGGATGTTCCCAGTTAGAAAACTTATCAGAAACTGCCTGGTTACATATTTAAATTTTATTGTAAGAATTCTCAGAGCCCTTATTTACACTAATGCTAATTGTGACTCCTCTGAAGAGTACAGTATATAGCAGTTCCTAAACTTACTTGAGTCCAGAATCCATATTTCACAGATCTTCTTGTAGCACTAGCATTGCTTGGGATACATTTTGGGAAATGCTGGTTCTAATAATAGGTTATAGAAAGGCAATAAAAATGGTGAATGAATTTGGGAATTGTACCTACAGTTGGGTGCTAAACATGTTTTTCAGGCAATGTAGGAAGGTGATTAGTGATTGCAGCACAAGCTTCAGGCAAAACAAAACAAAACTGGGTTCAAATCCCAACTCTACCACCCAGTAGCTATATGATATGAGCTGATTATTTAACCTCATTTAGTTTCAATTTTCTGTCTATCTTAGTAAATTGTGCCATACTTACAGGAGATAATATCTAATTGTATTGATTGAAATCCAGGCAGGAGACAGGAAACACACTAATTATTTTATCAGAGATTAACATAAAGAGTTGTTAACTGAAAAGTCGAAAGGAGAACACAAAGGTATTAATATAACAGAGGTAGCAACTGCAGGAAGCAGCCACCATCCACAGATCTTGGGAAACAGAATGCAGCCTGAATTATAAAAATTTAGAAGTTTGCAGGAGGAGCCCCACAGAGCTGAAACCGCTGGGAATAGGGTGCTGCTGGGCTGGGGCTGGTGTCCTGAGTTGGGGCAAGGAAGCAGATTTGGCAAGAACTGCAATCGAGATTTAGCTGCCACTCCTGGGAGCAACTGCCACTGCCAAGGTGAAGAAGG
The DNA here is from genome assembly GCA_004363605.1 of Indri indri. Classification (NCBI taxonomy): domain Eukaryota; kingdom Metazoa; phylum Chordata; class Mammalia; order Primates; family Indriidae; genus Indri; species Indri indri. The sequence continues at coordinate 19,806 of RJWJ010001829.1, read as the reverse complement.
GAGGCTGCGGTAATGCTCACAGGAACAGGAAGCAAACAGGAAGCCTACAGGAAACACACAGGAAGGAGCAAATCCCTTCTTCCTCTTATCTTCCAATCTCCCTCCATTGCTCTGATTTGCAAAGCCTCATTGGGAGCCAGGTGGCAAGGCATAAATGTGGTTTGCAGAGTCCTAGCCCCAGCATCACAAAGCAGAGTACAGAGGGGTGGGTTTGGAGCTGAGAGGCAATAGCATCATCACTGGCACAAAGACAAAGAACTTAAAGCAGAAAAAACATCCTTCTCCTCCTCCTAACCTGACTAATTGTCTCAGTCCTATGCCTGGTACGTATTTGCAGAATTTCTATAGGACCTAGCTATGATAAAGACAGAACAAATTAAATGCCTGGAGGTTCAACTAATTAAATAAAACAAACAAAGTAGGTTTCGCATCATGTCTCAAACTTAAAATGTCTGAAACTGAGCTCTGATCCCACCCCTCACCCATTCCCAAATACATTTCTCCCTCAGTTTTTAAAAGTGCAACTCAGAAAAGATCTCTTCTCTGCTTTAACCCTCTGGACGTCTTCCCACAGCATAGAAGACAATGCCAACTCCTGCCCATGGCCAATGGCCCTGTCCTCTCTCCAACTCCATCCACATCGCTCCTTGTTTATTCGATTCCAGTCACACAGGCCTCTTTTCTGTTCCTCAACATCCTGAGCTCCTTTTCACTTCGAGCCATTGTATTTTCTGTTTCTTCCACCCAAAATGCTGCACCCGGCTCTTGATGAAGCTGGTTCTCTCTTTACCCCCAAGGGCTCAGCTCAATTGTAGGCTCTGCAGAGAGGCCTAACTTGACACCATGGCATCTACAGTTATCCCCTAACTTGTTTGTTTCCTTCATGGTGTGCAACACAAGCTGTGTTATCTTTTTTGTTTACTGTTTGTTAGTCCCTCCTCTCCCCCTACCCATCCAGGTGAGTTCCATGACGGCAAGGATCTCTAGTGTCTTGTTCACCCTCTCTGTCTCTAGCACCAAGAATGGCAGCTTTCTCAAAGTAGACCTTCTAAGTATTTGCTCAATGAATGAATGAATGAGTACTTAAATGAATGAATGGTGTTCTGGGGGAGAGGTCCAACATGAATAAAACAGTCTGTCTAATCAGAATAAGATAATCTAATGGAAAAAGTGTACATGTGCTCCCAGGTTCATTGACTATTATCATTCACCTTCCCCAAGCCAGAAGAGTTACCATAGATCACTCATTCCCATGATCAAAAATCAAGTCCTTAGGCTCTTATTTTCCTCAGCTGGACTGCTGTAATAGCATCTTGATCCTGATTTTCCTACTTCTAGTATTCCGCCAGTTCAAACAGTAAACTATCCTCCAAATTTGTGTATTTATTTATAAGTGATTGATATCTTCTACAGCTAATCCAATATTAATGAAATTTAACTTATTATTATATTTTTTTTAGAGACAGGATTTCACTCTGTTATGCAGACTGGTATGCCAGTTAATTTTTAAAACTTTTGTAGAGATAGGATTGCCTCAGCCTCCCAAAATGCTAGGATTACAGACATGAGCCACTGTGCCTGGCCTAATTTCCTATATAGATAAAAATAAACATGAGTTCCAATACCTTTCCCAGACCTCGCTTTGTAGACTGTTACACTTTAAACCACTTCCAATACTGATATTTTAAAAATACAAACCCGATTATATCATTCTGCTTAAAATTACTGCAGTGGGCTGGGTGAATTCAGTATGTGCTAACTGGTCAGATATCGGGTGGGGGGGAGGAGCTAGGAGGATGGGAATGTAATTCTGGGGGTTTGGGTAGTTGGGAAGATAGCAATACCACTAACTAGGAGAGGAAAATGGGAGAGAAACAGGTTTTTGTAGGAAGATGTGTTCTACTTTGGACATGTTGGAGGTGCCTGTGGGAAATACGGGTGGAAATATCCTTTAGCTATTTAGAAATGAAAGTTTGAAACTCAGCAGAATGATCAGAAATAGAGAAATAGACTTCAGAAGAATCAGCCTATAAGGAAGGGCTGAATGCAATACCTAAGAGACAGCATGGACAGTAATGTATTTAAGAATAGCAGGTCCATGCTTGACTCCCCAGTGTCTACCTTGCACTCTGCCAGGCACACCATGGGAATTGTGCTTAACGGCAAGCCACTGGTCCAGTGAATGATACCTGGGGCTGCTAGAGAGGTAGAAAAAGAAGCAATCCATGGTGGTGATAGCCACGGACCACCTGCATCAGAATCAGGCTTGCCAGAGTGATGATTCTTGGGCCAGATTCCAGACTATTGAGTTAGAATTTTAAGACGGATGAACCTGAGGATCTGCATGTTCACCTCTCCCCCAAAAGCAATTCTTAAGTGACGTTGAAATGCAATGGAACATGGTGACTCAGAAGCCAAGGGAAGTTTCCAGGAGGAGAAAACAGTTACATGCAGAATCCTTCCAACAGAGGGCAGGAAGAATGAGGAGAAAAGGCCACTGACTGGGGTAACTGGAAGCTCACTGGATACCCCTGGGAATACCATTTAAGGAGAATAATGGGCATGTAAAAGAAGAGATAGAATTAACAGTGAATCAGAGACAAGAAAACAAAAATGACTATACTGTAGGGTTCAGAGGCTCCCAGACTTAGTAGTGTATTAGGATTACCCGGGCAACTTCTGACTCACTATGCCTAAGCTCTGATTTGTGATTCTGAGAAGTACCAGCACTGGGGAATCATTGGTGGGGACTACTTTTCCAAGATGTTCGGAGATAAGGGAAATAGTAATAGGATGGAAGCTAACTAGGAGTCACAGAGTTGAATGAGAAACAGGGTCCAGGGAGAGGTTTTCTTTAGTACTGTTAATATCTAGCATAATTTGAGGCTGAAGGAAATAAGCTGGATTGAAGATACAAGAGAAAGGAGGCATGCTAATATTCTTTTGCCCTCTCAAGGACATCACTCCAGCACTTGTTCCTGTTATCTCTAGCATTATCAATTTTCCCCTGTCTACTGGATATTTCTCATGGGCATTCAAATGTGCTGCTCTTTTCTTAAAATTAAACACTGGTAAACCCATACACCCCTACAATTATCACACCATTTCTCTGCCCCTCTTTATAACAAAATCCTCAAACGGCTTGTTTCTATTTGTTGCCTCTAATTCCTTTCCACCTATACTCTCTTGACTTCATTCCAAATGGGTTTTCACTGCACACATCACCAAAACTGGTCTATCCAGGCCACAATGACTGGTGCATTGCTAAACCTAAAGCTCAATTCTCAGACCTCATAACCTAATACTATCATTTGATACAGATCACTCCCTCCTCCTTGAAATACATTCTTCACTTGGTGTCTAGGAAACTAAATGGTGGTAGCTTTAAAATATGGCTGAAAATTATTTTATACTTCTTCCATCAAGAGGTGGAGTCTATATTTGCTCCCCTTGAATCTGGATGGGCTTGTGATTGCTTTGACCAATAGGGGACAATGGAAACGATGCTGTGTGACTTTGAAGGGTAGGTCATAATAGGCCAAGCCAGCTGAGATCAGGCACAAGACAAGGATGTTCACTCTGCCTACATCGATTCAACATTGTACTGGAAGTTCCAGCCAGGGAAATTCGGCAAGAAAAATAAATGAAAGGCATCTAAATTGGAAATGAAAAAGTAAAATTACCTCTGTTTGCATATGACATGATCTTGTATATAGAAACATCTAAGGAATTCACTAAAAAACTATTAGAACAAATAAACAAGTTCTGTGAGTTTGTAGAGTACAATTTTTGTAGAGTACAATAGCAATATCAAAAATCAATTGTATTTCTATATACCAGCAATGAGTAATTTTAAAGTGAAATTAAGAGAACAAATCCATTTATAAAAGCATCAATATACTTTGAAATAAATTTAATAAAACAAGTATAAAACTTATACTCTGAAAACTAAAAAACATGTTGAAAGAAATTAAGGACCTAAGTAAATCAAAAGACATTCCATATTCATTGATTAGAAGACTTAATATTGTTAAGATGGCAATATTCCCCAAATTGATGTAAAGATTTCAGTGCAATTGCTACCAAAATCCCACTTGACTTTTTTCTGCAGAAATTGACAAGCTGATCTTAAAATTCATATTAAAATTCAAGGTACCCAGAATAGCCAACACAATGTTGGAAGTGAACAAAGTTGAAGGACTTTGGCTTTCCAATTTTAAAACTTACTACGAAGGTCTTATAAGAGAGTGTATCGTAGCATAAATGTAGACATGTATAGATCAATGGAACAGAATTGAGTCCAGAAATAAACCTTCAAATTTACAGTCAATTGATTAGTCAACAAAGAAGCCAAGACAACTGAACAAGGAAAGAGTAGTCTTTTCAACAAACAGTACTGGGACAACTAGATAACCACATGCAAAAGAATGAAGCTGAATTCCCTTTCTCAAACCACATACAAAAATTAACTCAAAACTGATCATAGCTAAAACTATAAAAGTATACCTAAAACTATAAAAACCTTAGAAAAAATACAGATGTAAATCTTTGTGACCTTGAGCTAGGCAAAGCCTTCTTAGATATGACATTCGAAGTATAAGTAACAAAAGACAATAAATAAGCTGGGCTTCATCAAAATTAAAAATTTTTGTCCTTTGAAGGACACTATCAAGAAAGTGAAAAGACAACCCACAGAGTAGGAGAAAATATTTATAAATCATATATTTAAAAGGGACTTGTGTCTGGAATACATAAAGAACTCTTATAACTCAATAATGAGTTGAATAACCCAATTTAAAAACAGGAGCCAGGCATGGTTGCACATGCCTGTAGTCCCAGCTACTTGGGAAGCTGAGGCCAGAGGATCACTTGAACCCAGGAATTTGGGCCCAACCTGGGCTACATAGTGAGACTTCTTTCTAAAACTAAAAAAAAAAAAAGGCAAAAGATCTGAATATACGAATGGCTAATAAACACATGAAAAGATGCTCAATATCATTAATCAAAAGGGAAATGAAGTCAAAAACATAATTATATCATAAAATGGTGGCTGCAGGAGCTGAGAGAAGGGAGAAATGGGGAGTCGTTTAACAGGTAAACAATTTCAATTTTATGAGATGAAAAAGTTCTGGATATCTGTTGCATAAGAATGCGAATATACTTAACACTACTGAACTATACACTTAAAAATGGTTAAGATGGTAAATTTTTGTTATGTGGGTTTAAACCACAATTTTAAAAAAACACCACAATTATAGCACTTCACACCCACCAGGGTGTCTATAACAAAAAAGATAATAACAAGTGTTGATGAGGATGTGGAGAAACCGGAACCCTTGTACATTGCTGGTAAGAATGTAAAATGGTACACCTGCTTTGGAAAACAGTTGGGAACTTCCTCAAAAGGTTCAACAGAGAGTTGCCATATGACCCAGCAGTTCCACTTGTAGGTATTGAAAGGGTCCAGAATAAGCCACTGTGGCATAAAAATTGTTTTGAGCAGAAGGAATTTTGGTTCCTGAAATCCCTTACCTGCCTAAAAGCAGAGCCTCCCAAAAGAACTCAAAGAACTTGTCACTCATGCCTGTAATCCCAGCACTTTGGGAGGCCAAAGCAGGAGGATTCTTTGAGGCCAGAAGTTGAAAGCAGCCTCAGCAATGGAGTGAGACCCAGTCTCTACAAAAAACAGAAAAATTAGCCAGGTGTCTGTAGTCCCAGCTACTCTGGAGGCTAAGGCAGGAGGATCACTTGAGCCCAGGAGTTTGAGGGGGCAGTGATCTGTGATGATGCCACTACACTCCAGCCAGGGCAACAGAGTGAGACACATGGAGAGGCCACATGTCCTGGCTCAGCTCGGCACTAATATCTGAGTAAAGAAGCCATGAGATGATTCTGGCCCTCAGGCCTTTGAGTCACCCCCAGCCATTCAAGTCTTCCCAGCTAAGGTCCCAGGTAAGCCTATCTGTGCCATACCCTCTCCCAATACCTGACCATAGAATCTATGAGCATAATAAAATGGTGGTTAGTTTGCTTTGTTAGAATAGACCATCGTAAAGACAGCCCTCCTGGTTTTCCTGTCTACTCCTTCTCAGTTTATTGGTTCCTCTTTAATCTCCCTGAATGTTAGAGTATCCCAAGTGTCAGTCCATGGACACTTCTATTCCTATGCTCTCTCTGGGCGATCTCATGCAGTCTTTTGGCTTTAAATACCATCCTGAAGGCCCCAAAATTTATACCGTCAGCCTGCACCTCATCCCTAAACTCCAAGTTAGTATATTCACCTGTTTATTTGACATCTCTACTTGGATTTCCAAATGGCATCTAAAACTGAAACTAAAACATCTAAAACTCTTTTCCTCCAAACTTGCTCTTTTTCCAATCATCTCCGTCTCAATAAATTGCAACTCCCAGCCTTGCAGCCATGAAGGCCTCTTCGTCTAGATACTCACATGGCTTACTTCCTGGCTTCCTTCAGGTCTCTGGATAGGCCTTCAAATAAGCTATATTTGAACTAGTAATCTGACCTCTATCTTTCAGATTCCCTACCCACTTATCCCAGCTTTGATTTTCTCCATAGCACTTACCTCCAACTGACACATTTTACTAATTTGTCTCTCTCTTTACCAGAATGTAAGCTCCATGAAGGCAAGAGTTTTTGCCTATTTTACTCACTGCTGTATCCCCAATAACCAAATGATGCTTATCTTTTGGCACTCAATAGGTATTTTTTTGGTTATTGAATGAATAATTAAATGAGTTCAGAGAGCAAGCAGAGATGAGATCAAGAACACAAGTAGAGTGTTAGCCTTGGAAGGAGATATAATACACTTCTCTTGGGGAAGAGAGAAAAGAATGTCTACTGGCTTTGAACATCTAAGCAAAGTAATGATAGTAAAACCTACTACCCACAGGGCTTACCATGTGCTATGCCCAGGCCTAAGCACTTTTCACATATTATCTGGTGTAATCCTCTCAACTGTCTGTACGTAGGTTCTATCATCATTTTATAGATGAGGAAACTGAAGCAGAGTGAGGTCAAGTAACCTCTCCAACATGACTAGCTATTTAGTGGCAGAGCTAGAATAGAAACTCAAGACATCTGACTTCAGGGTCCATCATCATGACTTCCGCACCAAACTACATCTTTATTTTTCCTTTTCTTTATTTTAATAGATTAAGGGGGTACAAGTTGAATTCCATTACATGTATATATTGTGGAGTCTGGGCTTTTGGTGTAACCATTACCCAAGTAGTGTACATTGTACCCACAGGTAATTTTTCATCCCTCACTCCCTCCCCCCTCCCCCTTGTGACTGTGAAGTGTCCATTACACCCCTCTGTGTGTCCTGTGTAGCCATAGTTTAGCTCCCACTTATAAGTAGAATGTGTGGGATTTATTTTTCTGTTCCCAAGTTACTTTGATATTAGTTCATTCTTTCTTATTGCTGAGTAGTACTCCATGGTATATAAATACACTACGTTTTCTTAATTCACTCATCAGTTGCCATACTCCATCTTGAAAGTTCTTTGCCGAGAGTGATAAAACAGCAGCGGGATACAGAACTTGAGAAGAGTGGAAGAAATTTGGAATAGCTATTGGGAGTTCAGTAGGGAGTCCATAAGCAAAAAAAGTTAAGGATTATTGAGCAGTGCTGAATGCCTGGATGCAACTAAACTACATGGCTTTGTAGTGGACTCCATCGAGCTGGGAAGAGAGGGTCGCTGAAAGAGAAGGAGTACGTAGTAGCATATATTCACCTGTCAGGTCTGCTTAGTGTAGCCCTGGTTCCAAAAGTTGCTACTTTTGGAAAGTAGCAACTAATCTATATATACCAAATATTTTTTTTCTAATAATCCATTGAAATCAAATGCATTTATAGATGTTCTCACAAAATGTGACTATTCACAGCTACTGGCAAATCCTGACACAAGCCTCTGGGAGTCAGTGTGCTTGTTTTTTTACTTAACAACCTACCAAATTCTTCGTATTACCACTGAGGGCAGAAAAATCAATTACTTTAGCTGCGGCAAGAAGAACTAAAGGCAAATCATCTGTAAGAGCTATGAAAAATGATGGATGAATGAACAAAATGTGGTATTTGCATACAGTAGCATATTTTTCAGCCTTAAAAGGAATGAAATTCTAAAATAAGCTGTGACATGGATGAACCTTAAAAAAATACTAAGTGAAACAAGCCAGAAACAAATGGGCACATACTGCATGATTTCACTTATATGAGGTACCTAGAATAGTCAAATTCATAGACAGAAGGTAAAATGGTAGGTGCCCGAGGCCGGGGGAGGGAGAATGGAGAGTTATTGTTTAATGGGTATGGAGTTTCAATTTGGGATAATCAAAAAATTCTGGAGATAGATACTGGTGAATATTGCACAACAATCTGAATAGACTTAATGTCACTGGATTTTATACTTAAAAATGGTTAAAATGGTAAATTTTATGTATGTTTATTTTACTACAAAAAAAAATTTATGAAAAATGGAGTAAGATTGAAGGATTGGTGGAATCTGCCTCCGAAGAGAAACTATGTGTCCAGGACAGTTTAGGTACAAACAGATCTATATAAGGAGGCGGGGATGGCTGGGATGGCCTAAATGCTCGGTGTGTTCCCCCAATTTACACTACAAAGTAGGTTTTCAAGATCAATCATTATATTGCTAGTTAACTGCAGCAGGGACTGCAGCTTTTGACCACCCTGCTTCCAACGTCAGGGTTTTAGGAACTTCCAGAGGTGGGGATGTTTCTAATGAGCTGTCAGTGCTCCTTTGAGGCACAAATACTTTGAGGTCAGGAACTTGGCCTGATGCTTTGCAGCCTAGACTCTCAAAAAGTATCTGGCCCCTAGAAAGTATTTATTACACAGCAAGTGAATGTAGATGAAAGTTTGATTTGGGTTAGAAAATGGAGAATAATGTTTTCTTGAGAGTGCTATATCTGACTGGAATGAAATGACATTATATAAAAACACTAATACAAAGGTAAGGCATTATTCTCAATACAAATAGGACAAAAAAGGCTTGAAAATCTCCCTGAATGTCACAGTGTATGTGCCATGATCTGCTTTCTTGGTGAGTTGAAGGTCATTGTCACTGGAGACACAGGAAGCTCTGATTTACCTTTTGCTTCTTAGTCATTTTGGAAAGAGTAGGGGATGGGGCTTTTTTGCCTATCAAGTTCCTCACTTCTTACAAGTATATAACAATGGATGAACAAAATAATTTACTATTCAGAAGGATACTGGATTTGGAATAAAAGTACACTAGAAAAAATAGTTATTTCTTTTAGTTATTTTTCTAGCTCCAAAACCCCTCCAGTTTTAGATAGATTCACTGTGCAGGAGGAAATCTAAGGTAAGGCATTAAGAGTTCCACAGATCTGGTGATCTGGTAGATCACATCCTGCTAATCTAATCACACTGGGTGATTGATTGGTAAATTTAATTATCAGAAAATTTTATTATTCAAGTTTTATATATTTGCCTCCTATAGAAGAATATCATTTTAATTAATGATACACTGAGAACAGTCAAGAATCGTACCTGGTACTTATGATTTAAGAAGCTATATTTACAAATTAAGACTTATATTTATATAACTATGATGATAAGGGAAACTGGAAACCAAACAGATGGCTATTTATAAAAACTGATTTCAGGAAAGGATTTAAAGAAGCCCTGTCCAACTTCTTTGTAAACTGGGGAACTACAATTACTTTAAGAAGAATTATGTTTTTTCCTAATTGCACTCCAGATTACACTGAAGGGAAAACATTTAGTAATCTTAAGACTTTTACCTCCTCAATTTTAGATGGATTGCCTTTTAGAATGATTTTTCTAATCAACATTATAGGAAATCTTCTAAAAGGCCAAATGTTTACATTCTTCTCATGAGTTGAGTGAATTTTTATGTATTAACACAGATGGTATTCCAATATTCATCCTACTAAGCAGAAAGGAATAATTAATTTTCATCATCCATGTACCGTACAAATATGAAGCTAAAGTAGAATTTTCATTGATGGTCAATGATGGTCAATACTGTAGATTCCATGTTATGATTAATTCTAAGAATACAAACTTCGGCATCTTTAGTAGAAAGTGGACTTTTCAGTTGTAACAACATCTTCAAAGAGTTTTCATTTTGTCTTTGTCTTGCTCTTTTTGACTGCAAAGTGCAAAAGATTCCTGCACAAATTGCCTGCACATTGGGCACTGCTGAAAATACTTGACGCAGCCATCACACAAGCACGTGTGTCTGCACGGCAAAAGCACCCAGTTCACAGTCCCATTCTGGCAAACGACACAGTCCTTGCTGTTCTCCTCGGAGGGCTCCACTTCACTTTCAGATAGTCCTGCCTTTTCCAACAAACATCTGTCTGCGTTTTTTTCTTCTAGAGAGGAATTGCTGGAGGGAGTGGAATTATTATTTGCAGACATGAAAAGTTGCTGAAAATCAAAGAAACAAGGTTAAAGATTATTATAAATAACAATTACTCCTTAAATCTGGGTGTCATAAGAGCTGCTCAAAATTTATGAGGTACCAAATCTAATTGCAAAGAATAGTTAACTTCTGTAATTACTAACTGAAAAATATAATTACATCCTCATAAATGGCCATTCTTTGAAACCCTGTAAACAAAAGGGACAGAGAAAAGACTACAAAGAACAACTTACCTTAAGATCATGAAATTGACCTTGAGCCAAGAGTAAATATTGATATAATATTCTGCAGGAAAGTTTATAATTCTTATCTGGAATATGAATTACTGATATCATGGAAATCTAAAATAAAAATTGAACACTGGTCAGTACTTAACCTCCTCATATTATTTCACGAATATGTGAAAAGTGTTTCTCAAATAAAAATAAGAGGCTGATAAATTACAAAATTTATAGTAATCTTTATAAATCACAGTCACTGTAGAAGAACCGGTTACCGACATATTTTTGGCAGAATTATTTTAATTGTATTCAAATTTATAAATTTAATGTGACACAAATAAAAATACCAATGAGCTTTTTTATAGAGCTATATGCATTGACTCTAAAATTCTCACATAGAAAAATAAATACGTAAGAATAGCTAAGAAAATATTGAAAAAAGAGAGCTATGAGGGGTACTAGGCCAGCGGGATATTAAAATATACTACAAAGCCTCTAAAACCAAAACAGTGTGGTACTAGCACATGAACAGATGGATGGAACAGAATCAATAGTCCAGAAATAGACCTAATTATGTATGAAAATATGATAAAGGTGCCATCTCAAATCACTGGACAAAGAGAGTCTTTTTAATAAATAGTATTGGGACAACTGGATAGCTATTTTGGAAAAATACAAAATTACAAGCATTTCTCACACCATACATAAGAATAAACTCCATAAGCCTAAGAGATCTAAATGTAAAAAGCAAAACTGTACGAATACTGGAAGAAAATGGGTAAGTTCCTTTTCAGTCTCAGCGTAGGGAAAGACTTTACGACTCAAAACCCAGAGGCAGATAAATTTGATACATTTGATGATATAAAAATTAAAAACCCGCATGCCAAAAAAGCACCATAAACGAAGTCGAAACACATGACAAACTGGAATATTCACAACATATATCACAGATTAAGGGTTAATATCCCTAATTCATGAAGAACTTTTAAAAACTAAAAAATGACCAAAATCCTATAGAAAAATGGCCAAAGGCATGACTAATTCGCAAAAAGATATAAACATGTCCCTTAACCATATTAAGAGATATTTAATTAAAATTAAAACTGTACTATTTCTAACTCATTCCATTGAAAAAAATTAAAAAGCTTGTCAATACACTCTGTGGAGATATACTCCCATATACTCCTGGTGGAAAAAAAATTTTTTTAAAAAGGTACAATTCCAATGGAGGGGAATTTGGCATTATCTAACAAAACGACATGCATTTACCGTTCAACCATACAACCCCAGTGATATTAAGACACATATGCACAGGTTATTCAGTGCAAGATTACTTGCTACTATAGAAAACCAGAAACTACCTGAAGGTCCAAGCATAGCAGACATGCACAGCATGCACAAAATGGAGTGCTATGTAACTGTGAGAAAAAATGTCAGGACCGACTCTGTGAACGGATCTGATTTCCAGGAGATATTATGAAGTGAAAAAAAACAAAGTACTAAAGAGCATATATAGCATAGATGGTGTGCTACCTTTCATGTAAGACAAAAAGAGAAATAAGAAACACAGGGAGGATAACCCAGAAAACAATGACTTTGGTTAATCTATGAAATCTATAAGGATTTGGGTGTGTGGGAATGGAGTGGAAGAGATTTAGAAGATAACAACTGAGTATATCACTTTATGTGGTTTTCTGACGTTAGAGAGAAAAAATCCAAGTAATTTATGGACACAATTTGGCTATAAACCCTCAGTCTTGGCAGGAAGCAGAGAGAGGGCAGTTTGAACACCAAAATAATTAAATTCAGTAATGAATTATACGCCACCATGGGGGAAAAAAATTCATGAAGCCATGGAGATAACGGACAAATAAACAAATGGGAGAGAAGGAAGTCTGATGCTTGTTGTAGAATACCGAGGACTGACTAGAGGGAGGGCTGGAGCTGGAAAATAATCATTCTGCAACCATCATGGTAAAAATAAAATCTGGCATGGTCTTAAAGTGCCTCTCCACAGTCCAAGAGAGAGAAAAACTAAAACAGTGCAGAAGTTAGATAGCACCTTAACTGAGAAATCAAAATTAACATCACTAATGAGAGAAAAGAACACTGCATGCTTCTAGAGGTGGTGCCCTGAAAAGCACACGTCATCACCGTGCAGTTCACTGGCTGCAAATGCATAAATTTGATCTGATCGTGAGAAAACATCAAACAAAATGAGAATGTTCTATTTTACCCAAAGGGTATGTGTATGTAACCGTATTCTTCAAAAATGCTAATGCTATAAAAGAAAAAGAAAGGCTGTGGAAATGTTCCAGATTAAAGGAGGCTAAACTAGCACTCCTGGAGGCCGAGGCAGGAGGATCGCTTGAGGTTAGGAGTTCGATATCAGCCTGAGCAACAGCAAGACCCCGTCTCTACTAAAAATAGAAAAAAATTAGCTAGGTGTGGTGGCATGCACCTGTAGTCCCAGCTACTTGGTCAGCTGAGGCAGGAGGATCACTTGAGCCCAGGAGTTGAGGTTGCTGTGAGCTAGGCTGATGCCGCAGCACTCTAGCCCTGGCAACAGGGCAAGACTCTGTCTCAAAAAATAAATAAATAAATAAAATAAAGGAGGCTAAAGATAGATGACAAATACAAAATCTGACTCTAGACTAGAACTTGTACTGGAGAGGAAAACATGTGAAGAACACTGTTAGATCAACTGACAAATTAGAATATAGATAATAGATTGGCTAAAATATTATATCAATGTTAAATTTATAAAATTGGTAACTACATTCTAGCTATATAAGAAAATATCCTTATCATTAGGAGATACACACAACTATTAAGGGTAAAGAATCATCATTTATACAACTTACACTCAAATCATTCATTTAAAATATATATGATATGATAATATATGTGTGTGTGTGTATATATATGGGAAAATAATACAAATGGCAGGAATGTTAACAATAGGTGATCTGGGTAAAGGACATATGGGTGTTCTTTTACTTTTTTATTTTTGCAACTTTTTGAAATTATGTACAAATAAAGTTTTAAATGGTATTATAGTTGTAAAAATATAATATTCTTTATAAGTTTATAAAGATTTATTAATTCAGTAATGGTTTCAGAGGCTTTTAATACTAAAGCAAAATGATAGGATTGATAGAAGATAGTAATGTTATCACCTCATACTAACAAGCTGTCATCTGATTGAATATTAAAAGCCTCTGAAGCTATTATCATGCTAGTTATAAATATATATGTAGTTGGAGGTATATATTTGATATGGAAAAAATGTTCAAATATACTATTAAATGAAAGAAGGCTACAAAATAGTTATGTACAATGTGATCCTTTTAAAAAAATTATAAAGATCTGGAAAGATATAGACAAATATTCACAGTGGTTATCTCTGGATAACAGAATACAGGTGATAATACTTTTCTCCTGTTGGCTTATCTAGACTTTCTAATTGTTTTCCTGCCAAGAAAATGTTATTTGAGTAATACAAGAAAACAACCACACTAATGTAATTAAACTAAAAATGAAAAAATTTAAAGTCAAAATCTTGTAATAATTCCCATTTTCTTTTTTCTATCTAAAGCAACAAAGTGGTTCCTAACTACACTCTCTAAATGTAATTCTTTGCTGTTACAAAAGGAATGGAAATTTAATTTTTTATAAATTTGGAGTCCCTGACCCCCAGATAGAAAAACCACCAATGACAAAAGAAATATGAAATGTCCTATTTGCTTTTAAAATTATAAACAGAGAATATTAAGACAAATACACTTTAGCTCCAAAATTAGCCCCCATCTGAGAGATAAGAGACAAGAGAAGCAAGGGTTAACAGGAAAAAAGGGAGAGAGACTGCAGGTAAGAATAAAAGCCACATAAAAGGACCCAGACAGGGAGACATATACAAAGAAAGAAAAAACGGCTGTTAACCCTTGGGAGCCAGACACTCAGGCTCCCCAGCTGGGATGAGCCTTGCACAGCTATGGCTGGGCCACGCAGTCTTCACTCCAGTTTGATCAGGGACCTGACAGCAAATCCATCTCTGTTCACCAGGCCACTGAACTGGACACTTCAAAACATGGTTAAAATGGTAAACTTTACGTATATATATTTCACCACACACACATACACAAAATCCTTCCCTGTCTGATGGAGGAAGAAAGTTAGGAAACAAAGACGACCCTGAGCACCTGAGGTAGAGAGAGAGCACTGTCGGTAAAGGGAAAAGGAATCAAACCAGGAAGCCGGGAGGGAAAATGACCCTGATCTGATCCTTTTGTTTTTGAACAAAAGGAAAATGAGGGAGAACAGAACCCGAGGAATTTAGAAGAGATGGGGGACACAGTGTGGAGAGAAAGGTTTCCTGGACCAGGTAAGCAGGGTCAAGAACAAAGCAGCTGGAAATACGAAACACCAGCTTAGCAGGTCTTATTTACCTTCAATAGAGAAGGAAAGAAGGGAGGGAGGACACCAGAAGCTCTCTCATCCACACTACCTCCCGCATGTGCAACCAGGCAGTTTCGCTGGCCAGCTCTGAGGCTCACTGACATTGCTTGCTGTGACTTGTTGTTATTTTGGTTTTTTTTTTTTTACTTACCAAACCTTTATTGAACACCTACTGTGTTCCACGCACTGTGCTAGGTTCTGGAAATACACTATTGTTGGTATGACTCTTATTTTTTTATATTTTTATTGTATATATTTAAGGTGTACAACATAATATTTTGACATACATATACACAGTGAAATGGTTACTACAGTCAAGCAAATTAACATATCCATCATCTCACATAGTTACCCCCACATTTTTTTGTGGCAAGAACACCTAAAATCTACTCCTTTAGCAAAAATCCCGAATGCAACACAAATATTACTAACTATAGTCCTCATGTTGTACTTTAGATTTCTAGACCTGTCTGCCTTCCATATCTGCAACTTTATCTCCTTTGACCTACATGTCCCCATTTTCCTGCCCCCAGCTCCCCATGACTTGGAAAAAACAACCTGACTTCAGTTCAATGGAACTTCCGTTTGATAATATTTAACAAAAAAAAGAAAATTAGAGAGGCAAATGAACAGGCTCTAAATTTCTTGATAAGAGTCTGCACCTTTCAAAGCTCAATGTATGCTTGTTTCAGGGAGATATTCCTGTTTTAAAAAAAGGTTCAGAGTCAAGCCCTGGTTCTATCTCTTACTACCTAAATAACCAGAATTTTTTTTTGACTGTTTCAGTTTATACAAGGAGGATATTTGTCCTGTTATAACACATTAGTTTATTGGAAGAAAAAAAATAAGTTAGTGAATGTACCTATATATCACAAAGTATCAGAAAAAATGTTACCATATCTTTATTAATGAACATATCCATAGCAAGCACTATTTCCCCAAAAGTTTATTTCATGTATAAGTTTCTGCCATACTTAGAGGGTTGTCAAGGCTCTGGACCTCTTAGATTTCTAAGATGCTTTTATCTTCCTAATAGGAATAAACTACCAGACTAAAGAAATAATTGGCATATAATGAGAAAAGAAAATTATAATAATTACTGAAAATACAGGGACCAGACATAAGATGTAGGTGCAGCAGTGGCCTGATGGAAACGAGGTGACTATAAGCATGCAAAAAAAAAAAAGAATGGACTCTATCTTAAAGTTGAGCACTATTAGGTCATTACATCGCTTATTTATTCTGTGCCAAAAATGTTAAGAATAAACATGCTTCCTAACAGACTTTTTCTACATCGCAGACATGACAGAGTATGGAATGATGAAATTCACTTAATTCAACTATAATATATCTTTTATTTTCTAAAGTCATATTCTTGTGACCGATAGGCAAAAAATAAGTCATGGTTATATGTATAAAAATCATATAGGTATATATCCCATATAGTCATTTTTTAAGAAAAATATGTCTAGGCCAAAGGTATATCCTCAGAAATTAAAATACAACCTTTTCCATTTCACCAAATAATTCAGAACTACCATCCAAATCACTTAAAGGTAATGCTTTCAGAATTTTCAATTACTTACAATATCATAAATTTCTCGGTCATCCTCATCAGCTAAGGTCAAAAGCACTACCAATGGATAGCGAGATCTGGGCACTGTACCAAAATCTTCGATTTTATTATCTCTTGGTAATTGGCAATATATTTCTTCTTTGCTATCCTTTTTAATACTTTTTGAAAACGTAAAGGTAAATTGCCACTATAACCAAAAGAACAAAAATATACCAAAAGTGATCAACAACTTAGCAACACTTTACCCATAAAAAGTCTAATTTTCATGTGCTTATGGGTATATCAGATAAAAGGATACAAATACTGATCTTGATGGAGATATTCACTATACAGAGCATCTTCTAATGCTTGGGGAGTGCTTATTCTGAAGCAGTAAGCATGCTTCTGCAGAGCTTCATATAATTTTTGAACACTGCACCCCCAGTAGCATGTAAGGAGGCTATCTTCAAGGCAATCTGTTGTCAAGGTTATGCCAGCTGCAAAAGACAAAGGAGAAAGAGAATGAAAATTACCTATGTAACTTCTGATACAATTTTACAGGGTAAGTAACAAACATTTCCTTTTGGATGCTGCCCAGGCTGATGTAATTTAAAAGAACTCATTAAAGGGTAAGCACCTGTAAATAAAAAAACTGGCCTCTATAACAAGAGATATAAAAACCTCAGCGTCTACACAATTTTTGAGAGCTATCTATAAACTCTTTCTTACTATTTATACATTTAAGCTTGGAAATCATCAATTTAATTTTCTTTTTTTTGGTAATTCCAAGACTATTCTCATATAAATTTTAAAAACTAAAATACAGTTCACTATTGATAACCTACCACTCTTACAGTGTATATAATCCTAACTACAAGAAACAGTACAGCCAAATAGAACTGTCTCCAAAAGTGGATACACACATCCCATGGGCTCCACAAGATGATCACTAGAGTAAGAAAAATATTAAAAAGAAATTGAGCTTTACTAATATTAATATATACATTGACAATATTAATATACAGTCTTGTCACAAAGTTAATGTCCCATGTAATATGCAACATATCCTGAGGAAAGAGCGGCGATTCCAAAACATGGAGGGTTTAATAGCGATATCCTCATTCATTTGGCTTTCAACATGAGAAAAGATATTACAATTTGAGTAGATCTGATTTAAGTGGATAAATTATGAGTGGACATAAAAATTATATAGTTTTATTATTTAACTCTTACACAGCACTTATTATGTGCCACCTATGTGACTTTTTCCCCAAATGTGGCATTTGTAGTAATATCATGTTCAAGGGCAGTGATACCCAGTCTCGTACTGCTGGCAGTGCAAACTGTAACATTTAGTGCTCTTTGGCATTGGTGTACCGACTAGACCGAAAAGGCAGGTGGGGGTCATTGTTCCTAGCAGAACAGCCTTGGTCTCTGATTCTGGCTCTCCAAACCTACCAGCACTTCTGTAAGCTATTCAATATCCTTTCATAGAAGTTGTTTCTGTTGCTTGCTAATAGGAATTTTGATTGATATATTAGCTATTTTTAAAAATGTGACCAACAGTATGGATTGAAAAGAGATATACAAATACAAGTAGAAGTTCCACAAGATACCAAAATTGATTGAGTTTTTCACTTTTCTTCTCAGTATGTAATAGTATGTACAGTAGCAGTGACATAGGGCCATTTCTAATCATATTTAAGAAAAAAATTTTACTTGGCAGGAACTTTGCATAGGTAATCAGAGCAAAATTTGATTTCAAATTTTTATATGACTCCAATAATCAGGTAATTCAAGGATGGAAAATTTTATTAGTTATTAAATAGCTGAAGAAAAACTCCATTAATACATATTATACATACATACACACATATATAAAATCATACATATTTTTCTCTATGTCACTATAGATCCATACAACATGAGGCAGGAAAAAAAAAGTTGGAGGGAGATAGGAAAGGAAAAATCAGAAAAAGCATATAAAAAAAGGAGAAAAAAAAAAACCCAGAAAATTATTTACTTAATATTATTGTATTACTGGCAAAAATGTGAAAAGATGTATGTATAAGGCTATTCATTGTAGCACTAGTTATCATACCAAAATGCTAAATCAACCCAAATGTCCATCAATAGGCAATTAAGTGAATAAAATATGGTACTGTACAATAAAGTACTAAGCAGCTATTAAAAACCAATTGAGGCATATCAGAATCTCTATATGTACTATCATAAAATGATCTTCAGAATATGCTGCTAAATGAAAAAAGCAAGGTGGAGAAAAGTAAATACATATGCTACTGTTTATGTTACAAGAAGATACAAATATATATGTGCATGTTTACATTAAAAAGGAACAGTGAAAGGATAAGCCCTTTAAAAAAGAAAAATTCAACTTACAGCTTATAGAACATATAAAACTATCCAGTTTATTTGCTTTGTAAAAAGAATCAGAGTTCCAGAGATTAATGTATAGTTAATTACAAGAGGGAGAGTGTCAGAGACCACTGACAATTGGATATTAGTCAGACTTTACAATAATATCTCTGAAATTAATATTAGAAGTTAATTAGAACTATAGAATCTATAAAATTCTACTCTCCACAATCGTTCATAAATTTGTCCATTACATAAACTGAGAAGAGAATGTACTGATTTACATTATCTGATAATAGTTCAAGTACTCCTATGCAAAACTATTCTTTTTACTTTTTCACAATTTTTTGGAAAGACGGTTTCCACTTTTACATTTTTTTATCTTCCAAAATTCAGTGTACACACAAAACCATCTTAGATCAATAGCATTAAAAGAATTGGGACAGGCACGGTGGCTCACGCCTGTAATCCTAGCACTCTGGGAGGCCGAGGTGGGCGGATCGCCCTGAGCTCAGGAGTTCGAGACCAGCCTGAGCAACAGCGAGACCCCGTCTCTACCAAAAATAGAAAGAAATTAATTGGACAGCTAAAAATATATAGAGAAAAAAATTAGCCGGGCATGGTGGCGCATGCCTGTAGTCCCAGCTACTCGGGAGGCTGAGACAGTAGGATTGCTCGAGCCCAGGAGTTTGAGGTTGCTGTGAGCTAGGCTGACGCCATGGCACTCGCCCCAGGCAA